>BSBK01002914.1:137500-138643 GCA_027943335.1 Chamaecyparis obtusa | reverse complement strand
GGTGAAATGTGTGGTGTTTCTTCTCGCGATGCCCATGTGATCAAATGGGAATTTTTACCCTTAAAGGAATATTCTTGCATCATTTAAGGACCTAAATAAAAAGGTGCATCAAATTATATTCATTCTAGCATTAGTTTTGGTTTTAAATCTTGAGAATGGACCTATAATGTAATTAAATGCCTGACTGGCCGACTTGTGGCTTAGTTGGCTATATAAGGAGTCTAGATTGATGTAGTAGGGAATAAAGAAGAATCAAGAGGTAGATATAGGAAGGATTATCAAGATATATCATTGGAGACAAAGATAGGATGCAAGCTGTGATTCTAAATTCATAATTCTCATTGTATAAGGTCGAAACCCGGAAGGCCTCACAGTCGGGCATGTTGAAAGAAATAATATGAGTTCTTTATTGTTGCTGCCAGTTGATTGCCTCATATCCATTGTTATTTTATTCCTTTCATGTGATATTATATTGCTTCCATTGTGTAACTCTGAGCAGGGCTTGTTTTTGGATTCAAGTGGAGTGAATTCTGCTTGCATCTACCCTGCCCCTGCGTCTCTCTCTCTCTCTCTCTCTCTCTCTCTCTCTCCTCTCTCTCTCTCTCTCTCTCACCCCTTACAACACCCATTATCCATTAATGTAATCCCAGGAGTCCTAGTATACATTAAGGGGTCCTAGGATACATAAGGGTGGTAATGGGTCTTAAGGGGTCCTAGGCTAGATAATGGGTGCTAAGTGGTTTTAAGGTGTCATAGGATACATTAATATAACCTAGGACCCTTAATGACCCCTTATGACCCTCGCTACCCACTAATGTATCTTAGGAGTCTTGGAATACATTAATGTATGATAAGGATCATAAGGTGTTATAAGGGGTCATAATGGTCTTGAGAGGTCCTAGGATACATTAATATATCCTAGTGCCCCTCATGACACTTTAGGACCCCATAGAACCACTTATGATCCCTCAACATACATTAATGTAAGGTAAGGGGTCATAACGGGTCCTGAGGGATCCTAGGACCCCTTAAGATCCCTTAATAGCCCTTAAGGACCATTACAAACCCTTCAACATACTTAATGTATGGTTATGGGTTTTTAGAGGATCATAAGGGGTCCTGAGGGTTCCTAGGATACATTAC
>BSBK01002914.1:2500-132500 GCA_027943335.1 Chamaecyparis obtusa | reverse complement strand
GGGGTTTCTACTATTGGTTCTACTGCTTCCTTGGTTTGATAATGTGATCGACATATTCAGTATTTGATTCTATGTACTAGGCGGATGCAATGGCTAGGTACCTATGCATTCTGGTGAGATGGATCATTTACCATATGGACACTCTTTCTTTTGTGTTTTTTGGATGCACTCTTCCAGCTTCGATTGATCAGCTCTTCTGAATTTTGGTGTTTTTATGCCGTTTGTATTTTTGGATTTTAGGTGTTTTCCTTTATTTGCCTCCTGATTCGAGTAGTGTCATTTGAGGCACTCGTGTAGATTACAGTATTTTGTATCTTCGACTTTAGTTGTTTGCCTTTGTTTTCCTCCTGATTCGAGTAGTGTCATTTGAGGGCACTCATGTAGATTATAGTCTTCTCTACTTGGTCATATTTTAGTGGGGGATATTCAGATCATCAATTACTTCTTGATAGATTTTACAACTTCATGCTTCAAGGATGTTGTACATGTTCATCTTTGTTCTATTTTCTAAAACATTCCTAGTTTTGGAGGCTTCTTCAATCCTTCAGACTAGCCTTTGTCTCTTTTTAGAGTAGAGTTTTTCCCATGTGGTTTTCTCCATTTCTTGACTTTTTAGAAACTCTCTTTTGTACTTGGGTACCTGATCAAGCCTTTTATTATCGACCCATTTGCTTTCAATAGTTCTTTCTAAGTTTTTAGCTTCTCCCAAAGTTCATCTTAAGGGAGGGGTGTTAGAGTAATAAGTTGTTTTCTTATTAATTAAATCATATTGATTTAATTATTAAGTCACTTATTATCTCTTTATGCTTAAGCTAAAATTAAGGCATATATAATTAATTATTTTATTAATTATTATTGTGCAACCTAGGTTTTACCTTTTTAGGTTTTTAGATCTCCTTTTATAAGGATTGATCTCCTTTGTTTTCATAACAAATTATTCATTATTGAATTGCAACTTTTGTTTTTGTACATCAAGAATGATTTCTCCCCTCTAGTGGATCGATGCGTTCAGGCCTACATAGCTTCTTGCTTCTTCTCTATCTTTCTATGATAGGTGTTTGCATGCAGGTGTTCTTGGGAGCTTTTGGTTGTTTACTCATCAACTCCAATAAAATATTTATATTATATGTTCAATAATACCTAAGGGATATATATATATATATATATATATATATATATATATATATATATATATATATATATAGAGAGAGAGAGAGAGAGAGAGAGATTTCGGCAAAATTTGAGCGAGAGATTTCAGATATTCGATATTATTGTATATCTGATAGTTTTAGATATCTTATATTTTCGGATATCCGATTGATTTTATTGGCATCAAAAAGAAAAAGTATTCTCTGGGTCCCTCAGTCCGAGAATGCCATTTTCTACATGACCCTCAGTTTGAGAACCAATTTTTCTACAGGACCCTCAGTCAGAGAACCAAGTTTTTCTACAGGACCCTCAGTTTGAGAACCACATTTTTCTACAGAGAATATCACATGATTGCAGTTGTAAGGCCTAGGTGGGCAAGAGTATGATGTACAGTTATGGTGTTCCTTGAATAAAATGGAATTTCAGGAGGGTTGGGAAAAGGTTTTTAATCGTCATGGGGTGGAGATGGGAGATTTTCTAGTGTTCAAGTATATCAAAGTCATGTTTCAAGGTTAAGATATTTAAAAGAACAAGGTGTGTGAAAAGTATTATTGCTTGTCATTTTATAAATACAAATGTTGATAAAAGATGCCCTTCTAACAAATTAGGTAGCTTAACTCAACCAATGGGCAACAAGTTTCTGATCGATTTGGTTTTTGATGAGAAAAATAACAATACCATAGATACAATGGAGAAAAATCAAAATCGTAAGTATAATTGTATTTACTACAATTCTCAAACCAAACATTTTAATTGTATATGTACAAGGAGGAATGTTAAAAGTTAAAATAGATAAATAATTATTAATTTTTGCTGCAGGCCATTCTAGTAAGAACCCTAAACATTATGAATCCTCTACTTTGGTGAATCTTTCCCTTACTTTCAAATCAAACAAAGCATTTTGGTCAATGGAAATGTAGTCCTAGAATCAAGAGGAGCATCTAAGTGTAAATGTTTACCAAGTTAATATAATAGAAAATAGTTTTTCAATTACATTTTACTAAAGGATATCTGATGGTCTAATATAGTTTGTTGTGTTCTGTAATATAAACATCTACATTTTGTGTGATTTGTAATCTTTAATAGGAGTGCATCAAGTCAATGGAAAACATGAATGCATTTATTTAAAATGTTAACCTTTGGATCAGATCATATAGAATTTTATTGTTGGGATTAAACATTATATTCAAGTTTCATGTTGAAATGATGTTTTCACAATCTACTTATAACCCCTTATAAATTTGCTTAAATTTTTTTGTCAAAAATTCCTTGTTAGCATTAAATATACAATAGAAACCATACCGTCAAACCTGGATACATGTACATTGCACTAAACTTTTTTCCATCGATTTAGTAAATTGACATTGCAAGTGCAAAGCTTTTTCCAATTCCAAACTGCAAAGTAGAACAGGTTGGCCTCCCTATTTTCATTCATTCCCTATGCCCTGTCCAATAATTCATCTGACAGACTGGGAATTTTGATTCTTTTACATCTTTCAAAAATAGGTATCAATGCCATTAGCTTACAACGTAACAACCATTTTCACGAGTGGGAGAGTAGGAGGTATTAAATTGTAATAAATATGTACGAAATGTTGGAAAATTATAGAAAAATCATGGATGGCCATTGAAAGAAGAAAAAGAAACCAACCAGCCATTTAAAAAGAAACATGGGCAACCTTTGAAATAAGCTATTTTGCTAGAAAAATTTTGTTAGTTTGAAATGGCCGTAGGCAAAGACAATAGCTCTAATTACAGATGTATTTCAAGTTGCCCATCTATACAGTTTAGTGAAGAAGGGTATGCATTTTTTGATTCCTCAATTGGGTAGTAATCTTTCGAGGCTCGTATCTCAGACCCCGTGAGAGGTATTGGTGAACCATGAGATGCTACAAGACTATGTTTCTAAGGCCTACAATAACCTCTCTCCATTTTGGTAGATTCAAATTTGTTTGAATTTGGCACGCTAATCTCACTTGATGCCAAGACTTGTAGTGAGGGTCAATTGAAAGTTGCACCACTGGGTTTCTTACAAACCATTTGTCCTAGCACCGAATGGTCTACACCATTACCTCTAATTGGGTGAGTAAATGCTAGTGAAAACCCCATTTTGACCACAAAGTGACTAGAACATTCGTGAGCATGCCAGACCAAAGTGTCCCCAAGGTGCACTAAGCACGATTGGGCAATGATCTTTTGAGGCTCGTATCTCAGACCTCATGAGAGGTATCAATGAACCATGAGATGCTACATGACTATTTTTTTGAGGCCTAAAATAACCTCTCTCCGTTCTGGGAGATTCAAATTTGTTTGCATTTTTCACACCAATCTTGCTTGATGCCAAAACTTGTAGTGAGGGTTAGTTGAAAGTTGCACCATTGGGTTTCTTCCAAACCATTTGGCCTAGCTCTGAATTTTCTGCACCATTACCATTGGTTTGGTGGGTAGATGCTAGTGACAACCCCATTTTGACCACAAAGTCACTAGAACATTCATGATCATGCTGAACCAAAGTGTCCCCAAGTTGCACTAAGCATGATTAGGCAGTGATCTTTCATGACTCGTATGTCAAACCCTGTGAGAGGTATCAGTGAACCATGAGATCCTACATGACCATTTTTCTGAGGCCCAAAATAACTTCTCTCCATTCTGGGAGATTTGAATTTGTTTGAAATTGGTAGGCCAATCTTGCTTGATGCCAAAACTTGCAGTGAGGGTCAGTTGAAAGTTGCACGACTGGGTTTCTTCCAAATCATTCATCCTAGCACCGAATGGTCTACGTCATTAGTTCTCATGGGGTGGGTAAATGTTAGTGACAACCTCATTTGGAATACAAAGTCAATAGAATGTTCACAAACATGCCAGACCAAAGTGTCCCCAAGGTGCACAAAACATGATTAGGCGGTTATATTTTGAGGCTCGTATATCAAACCTTGTTAGAGGTATCAATGAATTGTGAGATGCTATAGGATTGTGTTTCTGAGGCCTACAATAACCTCTCTCCATTCTGGGAGATTCAAATTTGTTTCAATTTGGCACGCCAATCTCACTTGATGCCAAAACCATTCGTTCTAGCACTGAATGGTCTGTACCATTAGCTCTCATTGGGTGGGTAAACACTAGTGACAACCTTATTCAGAACATGAATTCAGTAGAACATTCATGAACATGCCAGACCAAAGTGTCCCCAAGGTGCACTAAGCAAGATTGGGCATCGATCTTTTGAGGCTCATATCTCAGACCCCATGAGAGGTATTGGTGAACTGTGAGATGCTACAAGACCATGTTTCTGAGGCCTACAATAGCCTCTCTCTGTTTTTGGAGATTCAAATTTGTTTGAATTTGGTATGCCAATCTTGCTTGATGCTAAAACTTACAGTGAGGGTCATTTGAAAGTTGCATCACTAGGTTTCTTCCACTACAACATTTGGGTCCTTTTTTCGATGGCTATCTATCCTAATTCTAACACTCCACCACCAACCCAGTGACATTGACCACTGTTGCAGTTTTGGTATCGATAGCACTAATGGATGTGATGTCCATCATAATTGCGATGGTATGCACCATCACAATATACAAGGTAGAAGGGTCTGGCAACATGGTCAGAGATGGTCAACATGTCATTGGTCATAATTTGACTGCCATCGGGACTTGTTGTGTGTGTCATAATTATGACGTCAATGTGACATAAATGTTGTACAAGCGACGGATTCCTGTCGGAGAGTTCTGACTGGTATTTGTCATGTGCAATGCTCTGTTGTTAGTCATTCTCTGATGATCATTGTTATCACGATGGTATGTTGTATTTATATATATATATATATATATATATATATATATATATATATATATATATATATATATATATATATATATATATATATATATATATATATATATATATATATATATATATATATATATATATATATATCATTCATGGAGACCTTAAAATATTGAGCTTCTCTTTATGTTGAGAATAGTTCAACATTCTCTACTTAACAGGGCCAACCACGTGAAGGTGGAAGCTCATCTAGCCCCTCCCAGGAGCATCTTATGACCCTTTACAACACTTTAAGACCTCTAAGATGTATTCTTAGGGATCGTAAAGGGTCATAAGGGGTTATAAGGGGTCTTGGGACACATCAGCTAAGAAACATAAATGTAGGTATCATGCATGGTCACAATTCTTTGGAGATACAACATAATTGAGTGTATACCTAGATGATGCAATGCAATCACTACGCTTGCAGTTCTAAGTTGACAGTGTAAGGTCCCAAAAAAATCAAGATAGGGTCCAAAAGCCATAGTTATCTATGGTTTTTGAATCATACATTGTCAACTTAGAATTAGAGGAGTAGTATTGTTTCTATTGCATCATCTGGGTATACCACTCAAATATGTTGTATCTCTGAAGAATTGTGACCATGATGCCTACATTTATGTTTCTCAATTGTTGTAATATTAAAAGTCTTCTAAGGAACATGTGACAAACATGAAAATTTGACCAAGCATTACTAGGAGCTAGACCCTACAACAAATGGACTTGTGATGATTTCCACAATAGTACATGTGTGACAAGAAATCTCACAGTACTGCTTAGGAAAATTTGAATGTTCATCAACACATTAGAGACCCTTACCATTATGTTCCATCATAAGACTGATCAAGTATAATCTCAAAGAAACCAAACATAAACATATATATACACACAAAAATATAAATCTTCTTGTATGGAAACATTTTCAAATCTTCTTCATAATCATCATCAACATGGCCAATTTTGCCAAACTAATTATACATACACTGAATTTTGCATACTCCTTATTTTGTTTTGGGTTGATATTGTCAGACATGGTCTTTCTTGAATGGAATGACTCGTACGTTACTTGTACATTGACTATAATATTGGTGGAAGAAGGATGATTAAGTCTTCTAAGGAACATGTGACAAACATGCAGATTGGACCAAGCATTACTAGGAGCTAGATCCTACAACAAATGGACTTGTGACGATTTTCACAATAGTACATGTGTGGTAGGAAAGCTCACAATACTGCTTAGGAAAATCTGAATGTTCATCACCTGTGCATATAAGAGTTGATCAGATAAGGTTCAATACAATTATATCTTCATAAAAAAAACAACATCCAATAATTGATAATATTATGAGAAGGATAGTTATCGATAACCAAACAAGTGTAGTAGTTGATATTGTTATGTAACAAATACTAATCGACTTCTTATTTGGCACAACAATGAAAAATCATCATAAATCAATGGCATAATGAATATGTTTAGTTAGAATGTAAGTCCAAATGGGATAATGAAGTGATCAAAGTGTCTCCCAACTGCCAAAGGATGCCAAACTTTCAATTTTGCCAATATAAGAATAAGAACTTTTTCACTCCATTGGCATTGACCAACATACAATCATATTTATATAATCATTGGAAATAGACAACAAATGACAGAATAAGAAAAAAGGACATAGAGAACTAATTCTGATCCTAAATAAAAATTACGGTGGAATTAATTACATTAGGTAATCAAAACACACAAATTATGGAGGTGGTGTCAAGAGTCTTATGATAGTAAAATTTCCCCATTCTCTATTTCCCCATTTTTTAAAAATAAGGTTAATTTTTAATTTTGTTTAATTTTATATTAAAAATCCTAACAAAGTCATAAACAACAAAAAATTTCATGAGTTTATCAAAATATGTCCAACGTATCTACTTGAAATTCTAAAAAAGTTTCAGTATAGATACAATAGCCCTCTGTTAACCACATTTATGCATATGGTCCCAACAAAGTAGTGTACAAACTACACAAAGAAGGCATCGCATAAACATGATTTTTTCTTTCGCCATTGAAGCAATCTTGGCGGCACTAGCTCCCTCTTGAGTCTTGCACAAGTTGCACTCATTTCCTACATTAGGTATAGATGTAGATGGGGTAGATGTAAATGTGATTTCATCGACCCACCGAAAGTATTGACATCCACTATTTCCCTGCAATACCAAATCTACACCAATTCTTCCTAAAATGATTAGTTGTCACATTATTTTTAAACATAAAATATAATTACATATCCAAACCTTTTCCCTATTTGGGAAACCCCAAAATTGATGTCCAAGATTACTTATTGTGCATGGCATCTTCAACATGGATGGGTTAACACCACATTGACACATAGGCACATTGACCGAAGTCATTGACACTATATCAATTACCCATAATGTTGGATCACATGATGGTGGAGGAATGCATAACATTCTTGCAATGTCACACTATCTTTGTCATGCCAAAACATAAGACATAATATATTTTGTTTTGAGTTGAATTATACCATGAGATTTGAGAAGTGGCAACCTTAGATATCAACAAACACAAAACATCAATTGTAGGAAAGAAGAATGAAGAGATGATGGAATTAGGATGACCAGGGTGTGAATCTAGTGTACTCCTAGTTGTTCCAGAAGCTGCAAGAAGGAAATAAATGGGGTTAGATCCAAAGGATCTAAGAAATGCATGATATCCTATTACATATCCTCATCTACAGTCATGCATGTGCATAATCAAGCCACATTGTGGATGCATCATCCAAACAATGCAACAACAACATAAAATGTTGGTGTTTCATTTGATGTTGCTATGGCATTTTTCCAAATGAGGCATCCACAACAATAACTCAGAACATGTCATAAGGTCATGGTGTTCCAATACAAGGTGATGCAGTCATAATCAAACATGCATTTTTATTATCTGCTTGTTGTGATGACCTAGGGCATCAATGATTAACTATTACTTGTTTTCAATTCATCACATGATTTACCTAGGGCATCAATGACTAACTATGATTAACCAAATCAAATCAAGCAATGATATATATAGAAGGAAGAAAATAGTCACTGGACCGCGGCCTTGAGAAATCAATTGTACAGTATATAATGATCAATGGGCTAACTGTTCCCTGCGGGTAGATTCATAATTTATAGAGAATGTTTTTGTTTATTGAATGAATCCATTTGAAAATGGTTCTATATACACATCAACTCCACATCCCCTCTCCACTTACGTGGATCAACACTAATAAAGACTTCTAACCAACTAAAGACCAACTGCAACCATTAACTAACTGTCTAACTATCCCCCAAACAGTAAGCATGCCATCAAATGATCATGCAATTAGTAAATCCATATTGCCCTAGCTTCATGAGAACCAACAGTAAAAAAAATGCAAGGATCCAACAATAATGTCCTAGTGTTAAACATGGGTCCTCAAAGATCCAAACAAGTAAAATACAACAGTGAGCATTATAATGTTGTGTCAATAACCAAATTAAATCAAGAAATGATATATATAGAAAGAGGAAATAGTCACAAGCCCACAGCCTTGAGAAATCAAGTACAATATATAATCACGAATGGAAGAAAATAATGATGCCCTATCTCGATAGTTAATCATGTGATAAATTGAAAACAAGTAATAGTTAATCATTTATGCCCTAGGTCATCACAATGCACACAAAGATAATAAAAATGCAAGGATCCAACAATAATGCCCTAGTGTTAAACACTGAAATAAATGTTTGGACATGTAAATAACACCCAAGTCAATGATATTACATCATGATCCAATCACTAATACACCAAAAAACATGTTTGAGGGCACTGCATGGGCTGACTGTACCATGTGGATAGATTCACAATTTGTAGAGAATTTTTTTGTTTATTGAATGAATACCATTTGAAAATGGTTCTATACACACAAACCAACTAAAGAATGACTACAACCATTAACTAACTATCTAACTATCCCCCAAACAGTAAGCATGCCATCAAATGAACATGCAATTAGTAAATCCATAATGCCCTAGCTTCATGAGATCCAATAGTAAATAAAAATGCAAGGATCTAGCAATAATGCCCTAGTGTTAAAGATGGGTCCTCAAAGATAAAAACAAGTAAAATACCACAGTGAGCATTATAATGTTGTCAATAATCAAATCAAATCAAGCAATGATATATACAGAAGGAAGAAATAGTCACATGTCCGCAGCCTTGACCAACCAAGTAAAGTAAATAATCATCAATAGAAGAAAATAATGATGCCCCAGTCCGATAGTCAATCATGCGATGAATTGAAAACAAGTAATAGTTAATCATTGATGCCCTCTATCATCATAGAAAGAAGATAATAAAAATGAAAGGATCCAACAATGATTCCCTAATGTTAAAGATGGGTCCTCAAAGATCCAAACAAGTAAAATACAATAGTGAGCATTATAATGTTGTGTTAATAACCAAATCAAATCAAGCAATGATATATATAGAAAGAAGAAACAGTCATAGACCCACGTGGTGCAGGAGCACCTAGGCTAACTCCTAGTTCTAAGTTTTTGTTGTGGCTTGTACTAATCTTAGCCAAGTCAGGAATATTTTTTTGGCCTTAGAAGGTCTTGCCAGTTAGTGTCTAGATGGATTTGACTAGGTTCAGTCCATTCTAGTTTAGTGCTTTTGATTAGTGTTTTGTGTTCTTGAAAGCCTAAGTTGGGATTTTGGGTCTAAAAGCTTAAAAATCTTAGTAAAGCTTGTATTTGAGCCTAGAATGGCCTCTATGGTGTTTTTACATCATTTGAGATAGGTTAAAGGTCATAAAACCATCCTAGAAGCAATTTCATAAAAGTTGTCAAAAATGTTGCATGACAACATTTACAATTTTTCAAAGTTGCATGACAATATTGTTAAGGAATGATTCCATTTGATGGTGGAAGCATGGTAGTTATGGTAACTGCCTAAAATCATGGGAAAAACATATTTATCCATGAAGAATCCCATTTCTTGAGCTTAGGCATTGTGGAGAAGTAATTGATTTTTTTTCTGAAGTTGCTTTGTAATATTGAGTTCGTGTGCATTGTGTTTGTTTTGTTTACTTGAGTTATTTCATGTGTCCACTCAATCTTGAGTTGGATTATAGTTTATTGGTTTTGTTGTGATATTTTTGAGGAAAATGGTTCCCACTTAGATCTCTACCCTACATTTCATCATGACCATGGATAATATGGTAGGGGATCCCTTGTATGGTGTAAATAATGAAGGAAGATCTTCGGGAAGAAGTTTAGCTATTTTAAATGACAAGCCCTAGGTGAGTCCAGGGTACCCGGTTAGGTGCTTATTAGTGATCTAATGGTGTATGAAAGTAGGGTTATGATTTGCAGAGTGGAACCAAGAGTGGTTTTGTGATCATTGGGGCTATACATTGACCTCATGAAAAGATTAGGCCTTTCCCAATCCATTTGAGTACATTTTCAAGCATAAGTCATTGGACTGGTCCTAAATAGCCCAATTAGCCCTAGTTTCCCTTCTTTCTAGGAATCCACTATACGGAGACCTTCAAACCTCAAGGCATAAAGAATATTTCATGTCTTGGAAAAGGGTACTCGAATACCATTTTTGTTTTTGGGGTTGTTTGGAAAAGTTTTGAAAGAAGTGGGAAAAACCGATTAGATAGGGCTAGTAGGAGAACTAGGCCTAAAAGCCAAGATTCCTAGAGATTTAAGATATCATTTATGAAAGTAATGATACCCTCACATAATGGGATCATGTGAAATCCAAGAAGAATACTAGAATGAACTATATCCTCTATAAACACTTTCCAAATGGTGGAGTTAAAAAGACACTTGGAGACATCCAAGAAAGAGAAAAGAAATGGTGAAAGACATGTCGATAGACACCCCTAGTGAAGCCAAATGGTTAGTAACTCTTAGTGAGGTGTAGAATAAGTCCTCAAGTAGCTAAGTAAGGACTTGGAAGATCCTAGAAGAAAGCATATGGTCTTGGGAAGTACTAGGCTCATTTAGTGTCCTAGTGAGATTGTGCATGTACACTAGTGTGTGCTCTATCACCACGGCCTTGAGAAATCAAGTAAAATATATAATCATCAATGGAAGAAAATAATGATGACCTAGCATGATAGTTAATCATGCGATAAATTGAAAACAAGTGATAGTTAATCATTGATGTCGTAGGTCATCACAACGTAGAAGTAGATAATAAAAATGCAAGGATCCAACAATAATGCCCTAGTGTTAAACATGGATCCTCAAAGATCCAAACAAGTAAAATACAATAGTGAGCATTATAATGTTGTCTCAATAACCAAATCAAAGATATATATAGAAGGAAGAAATAGTCACAGGACCGTGGCCTTGAGCAAGTAAATAATCATCAATGGAAGTAAAGCATGATGCTTTGAGGTCACATGAATAAAATGGAATGATCAAAGATTCAAATAAACACCTACCTCTTCTTGCCTAGCTTGACTTTTCCATCTTGGAGCACATAGCTCAAATTTGGGGAAAATTAGAAATGAGCATTTCTTTTTCTTTGCGTCAAGGTAGGATTCTATGCATCATAGTGGACACGAAAGTAGCCAAGTCTATGCAATTTGTCTTGGAAGACCATACAATGCATAGACTTGGCTACTTTCATGTCTTGTTCTTAGTGAGTACCAATCCTTATGATGAACTAAAAGTAAGGCTTAGTGAGTATCATAATGCCTACTCACTAAGGATTGGAATATTTGTACATTAGAAATGAGACGATAGTGAATCATGTGATGAATTGAAAACAAGTAATAGTTTATCATTGATTCCCTAGGTCATCACAACAAGAAGATAATAAAAATGCAAGGATCCATCAATAATGCCCTAGTGTTAAACACGGGTCCTTAAAGATCCAAACAAGTAAAATATAACATTGAGCATTATAATGTTGTGTCAATAACAAAATCAAATCAAGCAATGATATATACAAAAAGAAGAAATAGTCAAAGGCCCATGACCTTGAGCAATCAAGTATAGTATATAATCATCAATGTACAAGAAAATAATGATGTCCTAGCCCAATAGTGAATCATGTGATGAATTGAAAACAAGTAACAATTAATCATTGCTTCCCTAGATGGAGGTAATGATAATGATTCTTCGAGTTCACATAAATAAAATGGAATGATCAAAGAGCCGAATAAAAACCTACAATTGCACAAAGAAAGGAGTGAAAAAAATAAAATTTGGGCTCACACAGGCTGTGAGCATAGACAACTCCTAGAAAGATAAGGTTGAATACATACATACATACATGATTAAAGGAGCATAAACAACAAGGTACCAGACATGGCCTGAAGAGATGATGGAAGGATGAATAGGGTGTGAATCCTGTTGGAAACAATTGTCTGAAGGAAATTGCTACTCAAATTATGTATTGTCTTTGATGTCACACAATGTCATAGTCCGCAGCAATCAGTTCCTACCGAGCTCAGTTGGTCTACCAGACAAGAATATTAGTGCTTACCGAGTCCACTCGGTTATCAAAGAAAATCAGTGTCTACCGAGTCCACTCGGTTATCAAAAAAAATTTAGCATTTACCGAGTTTAGTCGGTCGTCAAAGGAAATTCAGTGTTTACTGAGTTCAGTCGGTCGTTAAAGAAAGTTTAGTATTTACCGAGTTCAGTCAGTCATTAAAGGAAATTTAGTGTTTACCGAGTTCAGTCGGTTATCGAAGGTAAAGGATTGTCGGTGTTTACCGAGTTCCCTCGGTCTCTGAAAGATTGTAGAAAATTATGGTCACCGAGCACTGTCGGCCCTTGAAGGATTTTTGCAAATAGAGTTTGCTTATTTCAGCCGACTGTTATACTAAATAATGTCGATTTGACAAATCTAAAATCATATAAATAAAAGGTCAAATGTGAAAAATAAATAAGAAATATAGCAGAAGATTTATAGAAGAAAGATAAGAAAGGTGTGTGCGAATTTGTGAAGGATGGTTAGATATCCTTAAGGTGCAGCACAGATTTATTCGATCAGGAAGGATCACACATATGCAGAACAGAGATCTATAATCAGCAAGACAGTTGCATTATTATACAGGTCATTTTTCATTGTTACCTTCTTATCATTGTAACAGTGAATTCTAAATCTCTTAACCGAGTTGGTTTAACAACCATATTGTAAATCCTCTAACAAGGTGACAATTCCATTGAATTGTTTTCAAGACCTCTTACCAAGCCACTCCTAGCAGGGTGTTTAAATCCTCTAACAAGGTCACACCTAACAGTGTGTTTTGTAACCTTTTACCGGGTTGGCTTCTAACTGGGCATCACTTCAGAAAAGTGAAAATCAGTATCTAGATACATTGGTGGTTTTTCCCATATTGGGTTTCCACGTTAAATCTTGTGTCTCTTGTGTTCTTAATTGCTATCTTAATCATACACCAGTGCTGATGAATATCTAAAAGATAATTTTGCTAATACTTTCTGCATCTTCAAAGTTACTGCAATCTATTTACCGAGTGCTAAAACAGATAACATTGTTAAGATATCCTAAGGGATCTGGAAAGAATTAATTGTGAAGTGTTTTATGGTTGACTGATTCACCCCCCCCCCCCCCCCCCTCTCAGTCACTTCATCCATATTCCATCAATTGGTATTAGAGAATTTGGTGCTTGCAGGAAGGGTTTCAAGGACCTAAGCTAAAGATCAGGATGTCTTACAAGAGGGAAATTCCAAAGCTCAACAGAGATAACTTTTCAGCATGGCAAGGTCTCATGCGACTTCATCTGGTTTCCATTGGTGATTCAGGATGCAAATACATTGATGAAGAATACACAATTCGTAATGGCGCATTAACTGTTGAAGACATTGCAGATAAAAAGACTCACAACACCATGATGATAGACATTGCATCTGCTCTCAGCTATGAAGAATTTGATGATATTAAAGACTGCACTACTGCATATGAAATGTGGATGGCACTGAAGAAAATATATGGTGGTGATGCAAATGTGAAAAGAGCCAAAGCAGAAAGCCTAACAGGACAGTTTGACAAGATGAATATGAAGGAAGATGAAAACATTGCAAAATATGTTGAAAGAATCAAAGCAAGTGTAAGTGCAATTAGAGCTTCTGGAGGAACAATCTCAGATGAAACTGTTATAAGTAAGGTACTCAGAACATTACTCCCTATCTATGCAATAAGAGTATCAGCTATTCAAGAAAGAAGATGTGAAACAAACCACAATATAACTTTGGATGCTTTAGTTGGAAGATTGACAGCCTTTGAATTAGACAACTATGACAACTATGTTCCTAGTTCCAAAAATATTGAATCAGCATTTGAGGCCAAGGTTTCACTAAAGAAGAACAAGAAAATTAAAGAAGTTCAGTCAGAAAGTGAAGAAGTATCAAAAGAAAGTTCTGATAGTGATCTTGAAATTGTAGAAGCATTACTTGCAAAGAAGTAGTCTAGAGGGAAAGGTAAATATAAAGGTAAAACTCCTTTAATCTATTTTTCATGTGAAGAAATTGGACATATTGCAGCTAGGTGCCCAAACAAGAAAGTCAAGGAAGAGAAGAGAAGTCACAAGTACTATGGCAAAAAGAATTTCAAATCATTCAAGGATAAACGTAAGAAAACATGTTTTATGGCTAAAGATTCTGATGATAGTGAAGAAGAAATTGTTTTTATTGCTATAAAAGATGAATCTGATGATGATGAAGATAAGATGGCACTTATTTCTCATATAAGCAAAGATGATATATGGATAATAGATAGCGGATGTTCACACCACATGACTGGTGACAAGACAAAATTTGAATATCTAGAAGACTGTGATAGTGGTAATGTAAGATTTGGAAACAATGAACCTTGTTGTATAAAAGGAAAAGGAAGAATCTCATTAACCAAAGAACTCATATGTGATAATGGTTATTGGGTTGAAGGACTAAAACATAATCTTCTAAGTGTAGCACAGCTAATCAACACTGGTTTCAAGGTTGAATTCATGAATGGTCAAGCAAGACTGCTGGATGGAAAAGGAAAACTCATTGGATCAGGCAAACAAACAAAAGGTAACTTATTTTATCTTGATCTCAGTGAATATTCATGCTTTATTGCTCAAATAGAAGAAAGTTGGCTATGGCACAAAAGGTTATGTCATGTGAATTTTGATAACATGATAAAAATAAGCAAATTCAAGAAGGTTAGAGGCATTCCTACTTTGAAGAAACCTGATACTGGTCTATGTAAGAATTGTCAGATTGGCAAAATGAGTAAAACTAGTTTCAAGAGTAAGAACTATCAGTCTAAAGAAATTTTGGAAATTGTGTATATTGATTTATGTGGACCTATTGGAATACAAAGCTATACTGGAGATAAATTCTTTATTCTTTTCGTTGATGATTATTCTAGAATGATGACTGTCATGTATTTAAGAGAAAAATCAGAAGCATTTCAAAAGTTCAAATGGTACTTAGCAAGAGTGGAAAAGGAAACAGGGAAAAGATTGAAATGCTTAAGATCAAACAGAGGTGGTGAATTCATCTCCCATGATTTTAACAACTTTTGCATTGAAAGAGGAATCAAAAGATAGGTATCAGCTCCTAGAACTCCTGAGCAGAATGGAATAGCAGAAAGAAGAAACAGATCTATTATGGATTGTGCAAGGACTCTAATGATAGAAAAGAACATCGCTATAAAGTACTGGAAGGAAGCTATCAGCACTGCAGTTCATACCTTGAACCGAGTACAATTGAAGAAAGACACATTCAAAACTCCTTATGAATTATGGTATGGCTATAAACGCAATGTAAGTTACATGAAAATATTTGGTAGCAAGTGTTATATCTTAAAAGAATCCAGAAGAAATAAATTTGATGTGAAAAGTGATGAAGGAATATTCCAAGGATATTCTAGCAAAAGCAAGGCATACAAATGTCTGAACTTATCTACTCACAAAGTCATAGAAAGTATACATGTAAAATTTGATGAGTTTGCAGAAAAGACTGAAGAAGAAAGCAAAAGGGAACCTGAGAACTACAGAAGATTCATTTACATTGAACCTGAAACATTGGTAGACACAACTATCAATAAGGAAACTATATCTACCAAGCTGAGCACAGTTACCGAGTCACAAACTGAGTCACAGGAAGAAGTTCAAACCGAGTCACAGGAAGAAATTCAGACCGAGTCTCAACCTGAAGCTACCGAGCAAATATCTACCGAGCCTGAGCAACCTGAAGAAGAAATCCTAGAAGACAACAGCATGAATCATTCAAAAGGCAAGGAACCTATACTAGCCAAATATGTTAGAAGACATCATACACCAGATCAAATCATTGGAAACAAATCAGATGGTACTATGACAAGAAGCAAGCTAAAAGGTACATGTCTGCTTACTGACTTTGAACCTAGAAATATCAAAGATGCATTGGAAAATGAAAGTTGGATTGAAGCAATGAATGAAGAATTAGAACAAATACAAAAGAATAAAACATGGACTCTTGTACCCAGACCTAAAGATAAGAATGTTATTGGAACAAAATGGGTATTCAGGAATAAACTGAATGAAGATGGTCAAGTATCTAGAAACAAAGCTAGACTGGTATGTAAAGGTTATTCTCAAGAAGAAGGTATAGATTATGGAGAAACTTTTGCTCCTGTTGCAAGATTAGAAGGTGTAAGAACTCTACTTGCTTATGCAGCACACAAAGGATTTAAGGTATATCAGATGGATATAAAATCTGCATTTCTCAATGGAATTCTTGATGAAGAAGTCTACATTGAACAACCAGAAGGTTTTGTTGATCCAGATAAAAAGGACATGGTTTGCAGGTTACACAAAGCATTGTATGGTTTGAAACAAGCTCCTAGAGCATGGTATGAAAGACTCCATAACTATTTGATTCAAATTAATTTCAAAAGAGCCAATGATAACAGCAATCTGTATATTAAAGAAGGACCGGATGACAAAATTGTATTGGCAGAAATATTTGTGGATGATACTATATTTACAGGGAATGAGGATCAGTGCAAAGAATTTTCAGAGAAAATGAACAAAGAATTTGAAATGTCTATGTTTGGTTTAATAAAATTCTTTGTTGGTCTTCAAATTCAGCAAAGCAAGAATGGTATATACATTACTCAATCCAAATACATTAAGGAAATACTTAAGAAGTTTGGTATGGAGGATTCAAAACTAGTTGGTACACCCATGTGTACTGGACTGAAACTTACCAAAAATGATGATTCAAAAGAAGTTGATCAGACCCTATACCGATCTATGATTGGAAAATTGCAGTATGTAGTACATACAAGACCTGATATTGCCTTAGCAGTCGGTATAGTAGCTAGATTCTCAGCAAAACCTAAGGAAAATCACATGATGGCAATCAAAAGAATCTTAAGATACTTAAGAGGAACTGAAGAATATGGTTTGTGGTATAAATTTGGAGGCAATCTAGACTTAAAAGTGTTTACTGATGCTGATTGGGCAGGAAAAATTGATGACAGAAAAAGCACAAGTGGTGGAGCATTTTTTCTTGGAAAAAGACTGGTATCCTGGACTAGTAAAAAGAAAAATTGCACATCTCAATCCACAGCTGAAGCAGAATATGTTGCTGCTGCAGTAAACTGTTCAAATATTGTTTGGTTTAAACAGTTATTAGAAGGTATGAAGGTTGAAATCAAAGAACCAGTTGTTATATTTTGTGACAATACCAGTGCAATAAACATTTCGAAGAATCCAGTGATGCATTCTAAAACCAAGCACATTGCTATTAAATATCACTTTGTCAGAGAATTGGTGCAGGATAAGGAAATCAGATTAGAATATATTCATACAAAAGAACAGATTGCAGACATTTTTACCAAACCATTACCTAAGGATGCATTTGTGTATCTAAGAGGTAAGTTAGGGGTCATTCCCCTATCCGAGGCTCACTAAATACAGTTTTAGTGATGCATCAACCAGAAAATGATTGAAAATCAACCAATTGATGCAGCATATTCAAGGAATCATTGCATATGAATCAGTACTTGAGGTACATTAATTTACACCAGTAATATGTGAATTGTCTTTGGCATGTGTTGTCAAAGAGGGAGTGTTTGCTATGTCTTTTCTATTACTTCAAGAAATTTTCAATAGTCAGAAGGAAGAATTTTCAGGATAAAGGAAGTCTGCTGACAGAGGGAGATTTGAATCTGAACCAAGCTAACTCTTTCAAATTTCTTATGCTATGACATATTGTGTTGCCATCAATGCCAAAGAGGGAGATTGTTGGAAACAATTGTCTGAAGGAAATTGCTACTCAAATTATGTATTGTCTTTGATGTCACACAATGTCATAGTCCGCAGCAATCAATTCCTACCGAGCTCAGTCGGTCTGCCAGACAGGAATATTAGTGCTTACTGAGTCCACTTGGTTATCAAAGAAAATCAGTGTCTATCGAGTCCACTCGGTTATCAAAGAAAATTTAGCATTTACCGAGTTCAGTCGGTCATCAAAGGAAATTCAGTGTTTACCGAGTTCAGTCAGTCATCAAAGAAAATTCAGTATTTAGCGAGTTCAGTCGGTCGTCAAAGGAAATTCAGTGTTTACCGAGTTCAGTCGGTTATCGAAGGTAAAGGATTGTCAGTGTTTACCGAGTTCCCTTGGTCTCTGAAAGATTGTAGAAAATTATGGTCACCGAGCACTGTCGGCCCTTGAAGGATTTTTGCAAATAGAGTTTTCTTATTTCAGCTGACTGTTATACTAAATAATGTCGATTTGACAAATCTAAAATCATATAAATAAAAGGTCAAATGTGAAAAATAAATAAGAAATATAGTAGAAGATTTACAGAAGAAAGACAGGAAAGGTGTGTGCGAATTTGTGAAGGATGTTCAGATATCCTTGAGGTGTAGCACAGATTTATTTGATCAGGAAGGATCACACATATGCAAAACATAGATCTGTAATCAGCAAGACAGTTGCATTATTATACAGGTCATTTTTCATTGTTACCTTCTTATCATTGTAACAGTGAATTCTAAATCTCTTAACCGAGTTGGTTTAACAACCATATTGTAAATCCTCTAACAAGGTGACAATTCCATTGAATTATTTTCAAGAACTCTTACCAGGCCACTCCTAGTAGGGTGTTTAAATCCTCTAACAAGGTCACACCTAACAGTGTGTTTTGTAACCTTTTACCGGGTTGGCTTCTAACCGGGCATCACTTCAGAAAAGTGAAAATCAGTATCTAGATACATTGGTGGTTTTTCCCATATTGGGTTTCCACGTTAAATCTTGTGTCTCTTGTGTTCTTAATTGCTATCTTAATCATACACCAGTGCTGATGAATATCTAAAAGATAATTTTGCTAATACTTTCTACATCTTCAAAGTTACTGCAATCTATTTACCGAGTGCTAAAATAGATAACATTGTTAAGATATCCTAAGGGATCTGGAAAGAATTAATTGTGAAGTGTTTTATGGTTGACTGATTCACCCCCCCCCCTCTCAGTCACTTCATCCATATTCCATCAAATCCAGTGTGCTCCTTGTTGATCTAGAAACTACAAGAAGGAAAGAAATGGGGTTAGATCCAAGGGATCTAAGAAATGCATGATATCCTATTACATATCCTCATATACAATCATGCATGTTCATATTCAAGCCATACTATGGATGCATCATCCAAATAATGCAACAACAACATCAAATGTTAGTGTTTCATTTGATGTTGCTATGGCATCATTTCCAAATGAGGCATCCGCAACAATAACTCGTAACATGTCATAAGGTCATGGAGTTCCAATACAAGGTGATGTAGTCATAATCAAACATGCATTTTTTTAATCTACTTTTTGTGATGACCTAGGGAATCAATGATTAACTATTACTTGTTTTCAATTCATCACATGATTGACTATTAGGCTAGGGCATCATTATTTGCTTCCATTGATGATTATATATTGTACTTGATTTCTCAAGACTCCAGTCCTATGAATGTTTCTTCCTTCTATATATATCATTGCTTGATTTGATTTTGTTATTGACACAACATTATAATTCTCACTTTTGTATTTAACTTGTTTGGATCTTTGAGGACCCGTTTTTAACACTAGGGTATTATTGTTGGATCCTTGCATTTTTATTATCTGTTGGATCTCATGAAGCTAGGACATTATGGATTTACTAATTGCATGATCATTTGATGGCTTTCTTACTATTTGGGGGATAGTTAGACAGTTAGTTAATGGTTGCAGTTGGTCTTTATTTGGTTAGAAGTCTTTATTAATGTTGATCCACGTGAGTGGTGGGGGGATGTGGAGTTGGGGTGTTTATAGAAACATTTTCAAATGGTAATTGTTCAATAAATAAAACATTCTCTGCAAATTGTGAATCTTCCCGTAGGGTACAGTCAACCCATGGAGTGCCTTCAAATGTGTTTTATGGTGTATTAGTGATTGGATCATGATGTAAGATCATTGGCTTGGGTGTTATTTACATGTCCCTACATTTATTTTAGTGTTTAATTTTTATTAAAGCCTAGGAATTAACTGGTGTTGGACTGTGCCTCAGTTTTCTAGTTGCAACAGTGAATTGGGATTGAGGTCTCCTTAATGAACTGACTCTCCCACCCCTTTGGTCAATATGATTGATGATTGAATATCCTCCTAAAGATGATATGGATGCAGATGAAAAGAAGGAATGGGTAGAAAAAACAATAAAGAAATGATAATAATTGTTGATAGTGTTAAAGATCACATTGTGCCTACAATTGCAAATCTAGAGAATGCATATGAGATGTTCACTTCATTGTCTGGCATGTTTCAGATCAACAACACAAATAGGGTCCTATCTCTCAAAAATAACCTCTCCCAAATCAGGATGAATCAAGGAGAGTCAATCACATCCTACTTCATGAGGCTTAATGAGCTAAGGAATCAACTATCACCAATTGGGTTCAAATATGATGATAAAGAGCTAGCTGTGATAGCTCTTAATGGATTGCCTCTTACTTGGGATGCATTCATTCATGGGATTATTTTATGTTTCAAATTACCTACTCTTGATAGACTAAAGACTGATTGTCTTCAAGAAGAATCAAGATTAATATCAAGAGGATCAATCTTCAAGGAAGATATACAAGTTATTTACTCTCAAAAATTCAAAAGGGGGATAGGGAAATTCAAGAAAAAGAGATAATTCTAAAAGGATAAGAGGAATGAAAATGAAGGAAGTTCAAAGGACAAAGAGGGAAGAGGGGAGAGGAGATAAAAGAACCCGAAACTGAGCTCTTTGCACTTTGAGAGGGAGTTGCAATTTGAGAGGGAGTTTTATATATGAGAACATACACAAATGATTGTTAGTATAACTGATTAAATATTTTATTTATTGATGCATAGGTGCATAAATTATTGGTTAATGAATGCATGGGAGCATAATTTTTATGAATATATGTTATCCTTTATATATGCTTTTCTATGGATCATATATATGTGTGAATAAATTTCTTTATAGAGGGAACTATAATGCATCTTGTTGTGATCACATTGTACTTGGTTAATATATGTTGGACAGATTTGGTTACTCTTATGTGGTGAGACTTATGTGATTACTCTTATGCTTGTGAAGCATACTTTAGTGGCTTATTGTGTATGTATGGATCATACTTTCTTTTATAGCTGAGTCTATATTTATTGACTATAGTAGAGATTATATTACATGTGATTCTATGTGTGAACACATTTTCTTTACATTGAAATTGATTCTTATGATTATAAGATCATATTGGTTACTCTTATGCTTATGTGGATTCATCAAATAAGATTGAGTATTATTGGAAAGGTAAAGGAGTTAATAAGTTTGATAGCACCGAGCTTTTTGGATGGATCTTTGATGATGGAAAATGTACAAAAGTAGAGGTAGGTGTTTATTTGGATCTTTGATCATTCCATTTTCTTCATGTTATGCTGGTTATGATCATGCAATTAGTAAATCTATAGTGCCCTAGCTTCATGAGATATGAAGATCATAAGCATGGGTGCATTCAATGGGCATAATGAAGCAATAATGATAATGAGACAACATAAAATATGGGCTCACACAGGCCGTGAACATAGCCAAATCCTATAAAGATAAGGTTGAATAAATACATACATGAGTAAATGAGCATAAATAATAGGGTACCAGACATTGCCTGAAAAGATAATAAAAGGATGACCAAGGTATGAATCTAGTGTTCTCCCAGTTGATCCAAAACCTACTAGAAGGAAAGAAATGGGGTTAGATCCAAGGGATCTAAGCAATGCATGATATCATATTACATATCCTCATCTACAGTCATCCATGTGCATAATCAAGCCATACATAGTCAATCATGCGATGAATTGAAAAAAAGTAATAGTTAATCATTGATGCCCTAGGTCATCATAGCAAGTAGAAACTAGAAATGTAAGGATCCAAAAATAGTGCCCTAGTGTTAAACATGGGTCCTCAAAGATCCAAACAAGTAAAATACATTAGTGAGCATTATAATATTGTGTCAATAACCAAATCAAATCAAGCAATGGTATATACAGAAGGAAGAAAGAGTCACAAGCCCACCGCCTTGAGAAATCATGTACAATATATAATCATCAATGGAAGCAAATAATGATTCCCTAGCTTGATAGTCAATCATGTGATAAATTTAAAACAAGTACTAGTTAATCATTAATGCCCTAGGTCATCACAACAAGAAGATAATAAAAAATGAAAGGATTCAACAATAATTCCCTAGAGTTAAATATGGGTCCTCAAAGATCCAAACAAGTAAAACATAGCAATGAATATTATAATCTTGTTTCAATAACCAAATCAAATCGAGAAATGATATATAAAGAAGGAAGAAACAGTCATATGCCCGCAACCTTGAGAAATCAAGTACAATATATAATCATCAATAGAAGAAAATAATGATGCCCTAGCTCGATAGTCAATCATGTGATGAATTAAAAAAAAGTAATAGTTAATCATTGATGTCATAGGTGATCACACCAAGCAGATAATAAAAATGCAAGGATCCAACAATAATGCCCTAGTGTTAAACATGAGTCCTCACAGATCCAAACAAGTAAAATACAACAGTGAGCATTATAATGTTGTGTCAATAACCAAATCAAATTGAGCAATGATATATATAGAAGGAAGAAATAGTCATAGGCCCATGGCCTTGAGAAATCAAGTACAATATATAATCATCAATGGAAGAAAATAATGATGCCCTAGCCCAATAGTCAATCATGCAATGAATTGAAAATAAGAAATAGTTAATCATTGATTCCCTAGGTCATCACAGCATGCAAGAAGATAATAAAAATGCAAGGATCCAAGACTAATGCCCTAGTGTTAAACACAGGTCCTCAAAGATCCAAACAAGTAAAATACAACAGTGAGCATTATAAAGTTATGTCAATAACCAAATCAAAGATATATATAGAAGGAATAAATAGTCACAGGCCCAGAACCTTGAGAAAGTAAACAATCGTCAATGTAAGTAAAGCATGATGCAAATGGAATGATAAAAGATCCAAATAAACACCTACATTTGCTTGCCTAGCTTGACTTCTCCCTCTTCACCCGCACAACTCGAATTTATGAAAATTAGAAATGAGCCTTTCTTTTTATTTTATTTTTGTTTATAATCATGCGGGTGTCAAAATTATGATAGTTCCATCATTATTACGACAACATCAGGGGCACTTGCAAAAAAAATACAAAAATCACACACAAATGGTAGTGCCGTCACTACCCACCATCAGAATTCGACCCCAAATGTTGTAGTGTTCCAAACCATTCATCCTGACACTGAATGATATGTGCCATTACCTTCAGTTGGGTAGGTAAATACTAGTGACAACTGTATTTTGACCACAAAGTCACTAGAAGGTTCACGAGAATGCCGAACCAAAGTGTCCCTAAGGTGCACTAAGCATGATTGGGAAGTGATCTTTGAAGGCTCATATCTCGGACCTTGTGAGAGGTATCAGTGAACCATGAGATGCTAGATGACCATGTTTCTGAGGCCTACAATAACCTCTCTCCATTATGGGAGATTCAATTTTTTTTGAATTTGGCATGCCAATCTCACTTGATGCCAAAACTTGCAGTGAGGGTCAGTTGAAAGTTGTACCATTGGGTTTCTTCCAAACCATTCATCCTAGCACTGAATGGTCTACGCCATTAGATCTCATTGGGAAAATAAATGCTAGTGACAACCTCATTTGGAACACAAAGTCAGTAGAATGTTCACAAACATGCCATACCAAAGTGTCCCCAAGGTGCACTAAGCACGATTGGGTAGCAATATTTTGAGGCTCATATCTCAGACCCCATGAGAGGTATTGACAAATCATGAGATGCTACAGGATCGTGTTTCTGAGGCCTACAATAACCTCTTTTCATTATGGGAGATTAAAATTTATTTGAATTTGGCATGCCAATCTCGCTTGATGCCAAAACCATTCATCCTGACACCAAATGGTCCGTGCCATTGATCTCATTGGGCAAGTAAATTCTAGTGAAAACCTCATTCAAAACACAAAGTAAGTAGAATGTTCACGAACATACTGGACCAAAGTGTCCCGAAGGTGCACTAAGCATGATTGGGCAATGATCTTTCAAGGCTCATATCTTAGATCCCGTGAGAGGTATCGACAAATCATGAGATTCTATAGGACCATGTTTCTAAGGCCTACAATAACCTCTCTCCATTTTGGGAGATTCAAATTTGTTTGAATTTGGCACACCAATCTTGCTTGATGCCAAAAATGTTAGAAAGTAAAGATCCCCAAGATAACTGAGAGGGGGGGGGGTGAATCAGTTATCTGATAATTTATCCATTCAATAGTTTTAAAAAATATAATCAATGTAATGATCAACCATAGAAAGATAATCGTACACAATTGCACAATAACACAAGATATGTTAACTAGGGAACCTCTTGAAAAGAGTAAACCCCGATGGGAATGATGCCCACAAAATGATGTAGTAATATGAAAGTTCCTTGTTATAGGATGGAACCTATTAGGAGTCTTATGAAATACATTCAGTACATATAAATCCCTATTAGGAGATTTTGAATCCCTGTTAAAAGATTCTAACCCGGTTAAGAGTTTATGGAAGACAGAAGGACCCACTGCCCAAACAGCTTCAAGGCAAGATCTCTGAACCCACTATCCAAAAGATTTAGAATTATTCAATAGAATAATATGAAATATATTACCTCTTTCACATTGTGCCAAAACTACACTCTCTGCTACACAAGATCACAATTCCAGATCTCTGTACTCACAAGTCTTCCTTCATCACTGAATTAGCTCTTTTCTTCACTTCATGCATATATTCGCATCTCACTCTTCATGGTACACATTAAAATAAGGAAAATATTCCTTCTTATATACCAAACTCAAATAATTACAAATGAGTCGGTCCTCAATTACAAAATAATAAATTCTACACGCTACACACAGAATTCACATAAAACTGTCAGCTTCCAGTTACTGTAACTTTCTCCAAACATATCCTCAAAGTTTTTGCTATGAACCACATCATCATTAATGAGTCTCCAACATCCCTTGAATTTTACAAAATTAGATTCCATCCCAGCTAAGAGATATCCTCTGATTTCTGAACATCGCTACACAAAAACACTGTCTAAACACTGCTTTCACCAAAATGCTCATAACTCTTACAAATGAATGAATTTCTTTTTGTGCTGTTAACCATAGATTAATAAAAAACCAAAGAACATACCATCAACTACACAAAATTCAATCTGCAATACAACATGTGCGCAAAACAAAATTGTACCTACTTTTATGCTAATATCCAAAATATCACTGTGTTGACATCAATGACAATCCAAGTCATAAAAGCAACAAAAACTGCTATAGAATGACTGCCAAAACACTTTGCATTCATTCCTAACAATCTCCCCCATTTGCATTGATGGAAACATAGATGAAAAACATTCAATGTTCCAAAAATCTAGTACTGCAACATCACTGCAAAATATCAAATCAAATCTTGCTTCGTTTTCTTATATAATCCACAATGTTTTTCATGTATATCTCTCCCCCATTGAAATCAATGATAGAAATTCTATCACTAAGTCAACAAAAACTTAATGTCAAAAGACACTTTTCAAAAAAATACAATAACAAGAGTCCTCATGACTCAGCTCATAAACTCCCCCATAGAGGAAGTTCCAACATCCAATCAAGAAGAAAGATAGGGCTCATATACCACTGGACGGATGCAATCATCTGCATCAATTCTCAAAAATAGGTTGGGGCATAACCCCAAGCATACCTCTTAGATACACAAATGTATCCTTAGGTAAAGGCTTTGTAAATATATCTGCTATCTGCTCCTTTGTACTTATGTACTCCAATCTTACTTCTTTTTCTTCAACTTTCTCTCTTACAACATGATACTTGATCTCAATATGTTTAGTCTTAGAATGTAACATAGGATTTTTTGACATACTCACTGTACTAGTGATGAAGGGTGCTCCCCTTAATACCACAAACGCATAACAGAAATAGAGAAACAACAACAATATGCAAGAACAGAAAATTGGCTTCTTATTATCTCCACAAATGTGGAATTACAAACTTTCAGAATTACAATATGCAAAGCCCCATGGGCATTCCCTTACAATATTCTGTAGGACAAAGCCTTGAATTATTGCCCAGATCTACTACCCAGAACTATTCTGAACTGCCTAAGACAATAATACAGCCTTCCTTATATAGGCAATTTTTCCACCGCCTGGGAAGGTTCCAGAATTTTAGCCAATAAGGTCGACCAAACTTAGAATTATTTTATTTTACATTTTATTACATCATAGTCGGCTCAAGATAACCTTTGAAACCCGAACAAAAATTTTGAAGAAAATTATTTTGCGCCATTTCAGGTGACCCAACTTCCGAAGACCATAAGTCATCACCAGTTGACCCGATCGGCTATTATAACCCCATTTCGGAAATGCCACGAAGTGCTCTACAAGCTTGACCAGCACAAGCGCTCGTCACCCAAATTTTTGACCTCATCCGAGGCCTCTAAAGCCTTCAAAACTGAGTTCAAAGTTTCTGTACCCTGCTGCCAATACTGAAAATCTTCAATATCTTCCAATGTACACTTGACCTGGCAATGAAACTTTACTGGTAGACTTATATGACCAAAATGAACCTCCAAAAAAGAAATCAGATCATTCTAAGCACATACAAAAATTATCAAAAATAGTAACTTTCCACAAATAGCAGCTCTGCACAAGATAGCCCTTATTGAATTCTAAAATAGAAATATTTTTGGGTGATGCAAGATTGCTCTTACACCCAGGATGCTCCTGCATCAGACACCCGGGGTAATTTGAGAAGTGACCCTGTCACGACTCAGGTGTGCAGAGGAAAACCAAGACGGTTAACCTCCTCCTTTGTTAGCCATGATGAATCTTCAATAGGTCATCCTTTCCATTTGACCAAATACTCTTCATATGTCCTGTTCCTTGTGCTTCTGCCAACACGACTGTCTAGTATGTCTTCAATCTCCTTGATATCTGAACTGGTTGCTGGAATACTCCACTGTGCTGCTACAACCTCATCTTCAACACCTCCTAGATGATGTGATGAACTGAACTTCAAATCTGTCTTTAACTTCTTCCACAATGTACGCCAGAAATATCCAACAAACTTAGTGTCCCGATCTGAAACTATGGTCTTTGGCAAACCATGAAGTCTCACTACTTCTCTGAAAAACAATTCTGCTATATGAATAGCATCATTAGTCTTCTTGCAGGGAATGAAATTTGCCATCTTCGAGAATCTGTCAACTACCACAAAAATTGAATCATGTCCTCGCTGAGTCCTCGGTAAACCAAGAACAAAGTCCATACTGATATCCTCCCAAGGCTTCTCTGGTATAGGTAATGGCTGATACAACCCTGTATTCTGCTTCACTCCTTTCACCATCTGACATACTCTGCAACTCCGTACAAACTTCTTCACATCTTGCTGCAACTGTGGCCAATAATAATTCTCACTAACCAAACCAAGGGTTTTATCATGACCAAAATGTCCAGCCAATCCTCCACTATGCTTCTCCTTGATGAGATTCTCCCTCATAGAACTTCGTGGAATGCACAACTGACTCCCTCTGAATAGCATATCATCTTGGATGATAAAATTCAGCCATTTCATCCTGTCTAGAGTAACAGGTTCTGTACAAGCTTTCCAAGCTTCACCAAAATCAGGATCCTCTGGATACAAATTCTTGAGTTCCTTGAACCTAATCACTTCAAACTGCATTTCTGTCAGCAATAGTTGCCTTCTGCTAAGAGCATCTGCAACCCTATTAGACTTTCCACTCCTGTGTTTCAAAACAAATGTATAACTCTACAAAAACTCAACCCATTTCAAATGCCTTTGATTCAATTTTCCTTGACTATTCAAATATTGCAAAGTTTGATGATCAGTATACAAAACAAACTCTTTAGGAAGCAGATAGTGCCTCCACTTTTTCAATGCCTGAACTATCGCATAAAATTCTTGATCATAAACAGAATATTTTCTCTTGGCATCATTTAATTTCTCACTAAAATAAGCAACAGGTTTACCTTCTTGGCTCATAACAGCTCCTATTGCAGTACCACTAGCATCACAATCTACTTGAAACACCTTATTAAAATCTGGAAGTGCTAAAACTGGTTGTTTTGTAACTTTTTGTTTCAACAATTGAAAACTCTTTTCTATCCCCTCTCATTGTTTCAGTCAAGGGTCCACAAATACTGCTAAAATTTCTGATAAACTTTCTGTAAAAGCTAGCTAGACCATGAAAAGATCTTACCTCGGTAGCACTCCTTGGAGTAGGCCATTCAAGGATAGTCTGTACCTTCTCTAGGTCCATTTTTAGACCTTCTGCTGAAACTACAAATCCCAAATACACTAACTCTTTCTTCACAAAACTGCACTTCTTCAAATTAATCAACAATTTCTCTTCTCTCAGCTTCTCAAATACCATACGAATATGCATCATATGCTCATCCAATGTCTTACTAAAGATCAAAATATCATCTAGGTAAACAATGACAAACTTACCCAGAAATTCTTTCAGAACCTCGTTCATGAGCCGCATGAAAGTGCTCGGTGCATTGGTTAGCCCAAAAGGCATGACTAACCACTCATACAGTCCTTCCTTTGTCTTGAAGGCAGTCTTCCATTCATCTCCCTCCCTGATCCGAATCTGATGATATCCACTTTTCAGATCTATCTTTGAAAAATACACAGCTCCACTCAAACAGTCCATAATATCATCCATTCGTGGCAATGGAAACCTGTACTTGATTGTGATCTTGTTTATTGCTCTGGAATCTATACACATCCTCCACTCTCCATTCTTCTTTGGTGCTAATATTGCAAGTACAGCACAGGGACTCAGACTCTCTTGAATCAACCCCTTCTGCAATAACTCGTGTACTTGTCTGTTCAACTCTTCACTTTCTGTTGGTGTCATTCTATGTGCTGCCTTGTTTGGCAAACTGGCTCCTGGAATCAAATCCATCTGATGACTGATCTTCCTTACCGGTGGTAATCCATCAGGTACATTATCAGATACAATATCCTGAAACTCATTCAACAAATCTACAACCTCTACAGGTACATCCTCTACTTCTTCTTTACCAACTTTTGGAATTAAAGAAAAACACATATGCTCATGCCTCGTACCATCTAGGAATTTTATTCCATCAACAAATGTTATTCTTGCATTACCACATACCTTTTCTTCAGTCTCCTTCAATGGTTTTAGCTTATGCCGCACTTCATCCTTTGTCAGGAAATAGGTATTCACACGACCATCATGTACAGCACATCTGTCAAACTACCATGGTCTACCCAACAACATATGACATGCATCCATATATATGATATCACACAATACCTCATCTTGGTATCCGCCAATCTTGAACTTCACGAGGCATTGTTCATTGACCATGACCTTGTGGTCATCCTGTACCCAGGCAATCCGATATGGATGTGGGTGTTTCTGTCTCTTGAGCTTCAACTTTATCACCATCTTTTCTGACACCATATTGTCAATGCTTCCACTATCAATAATCACATCACAACATTTACCTTCACACTTGCACCTGGTGTGAAACAGGCTCCTCCTTTGCTCAGGTTCATTCTCACCACTCAACAGGACTTTTCTGTTAATCAACATTTCTCCTCTTTTAGCATCTTCAAAATTTGATGATCTGACATCTTCATCTACATGTGCAACTCTGGCCTGGCCTTCATTTCTCTTGTCTATTCTGCCTTGGCAGTGAGGACATTCAAATGCCCTATGACCTTCTTCTCCACAGTGAAAACATGTTCCACGGAAACCACCTCTTCCAGATCTTTGTCCTCTTCCTCTTCCTCTTTGATCTCTATTATTCTGATCCTGGAAGTGATTGGAATTATTTTCTCACTGATTCTGACTACTACTGGCCTCATCCTTCTTTTTCGGATCTTCATTTCGACCAACATATGATCGTCCACCAGATCGTCCACCGCAACCTCTTTCATTTTGTCTGCTCTCAAACTTCTTGTTCAGCTTTTCCTCTACTTTTAGGGAAAACTGGTATGCCTCTTCAATATTGTTCATTCGAACCAGATTCAGCTCCTCCTGAATGCTCGGCCTTAACCCATTAAGGTATCGGGCAACTTTCTCCTTATCAGCTTCTGCATGGCCTGTTCTGATGAGAAGTCGATAGAACTCATCTGTATACTCCTGAACAGATCTTCCTGCTTGCTTCAAACTCTGCATTTTCTTCAGTAGGTCAAGCTCATAATCAACAAGAATGAATTGTCACTTCAATTTATCCACCATCCGATCCCATCTCATGATTTTCTCCTTTCCCCTTCTATTTCACTCCAACTGAATCTCTTGCCACCATATCTTCGCATGACCTTTCAGTCTGGCCTTCGCAAATTTGACCCTATCAGGATCCTCAACATCTTCATACTCAAAATATTCCTCACATTCATTGATCCAGTCGATCAATTCCTCTGGGTTAAGATTTCCAAAAAATGTAGGAACCTCAATCTTAGGTCTTTTCCCAATCTTGGAAATCGCCCGAAAAAGTCTTTCTTCCTCCTGGTTCACAATTTAAACTTCTCCTTCTTGATATTCTTCTTCGACTTCATCCTCACTTTCATCTCTGACATTAAGATTCATTCCTCTGCGAATCTCTTCTTGCAATACTCGCACTTGTCTCTGCAGCTCTCTAACCTCAGGTGTCACAGCACCAGCTCTTCCGCCACGTTCTCTTCATGGAGGCATTTTCGCGATGCACGCTGAAACCCTAACCACGGTCCTGGTGCAAACTACCTCACAGTCGGTGATTTGTTTACACACTCAAGAAAACCTGCTCTGATACCACTTGATGAAGGGTGCTCCCCTTAATACCACAAACGCATAACAGAAATAGAGAAACAACAACAATATGCAAGAACAGAAAATTGGCTTCTTATTATCTCCACAAATGTGGAATTACAAACTTTCAGAATTACAATATGCAAAACTCCATGGGCATTCCCTTACAATATTCTGTAGGACAAAGCCTTGAATTATTGCCCAGATCTACTACCCAGAACTATTCTGAACTGCCTAAGACAATAATACAGCCTTCCTTATATAGGCAATTTTTCCACCGCCTGGGAAGGTTCCAGAATTTTAGCCAATAAGGCCGACCAAACTTAAAATTATTTTATTTTACATTTTATTACATCATAGTCGGCTCAAGATAACCTTTGAAACCCGAACAGAAATTTTGAAGAAAATTATTTTCTGCCATTTCAGGTGACCCAACTTCCGAAGACCAAAAGTCATCACCAGTTGACCCGATCGACTATTATAACCCCATTTCGAAAATGCCACAAAGCGCTCTATAGGCTTGATCGGCGCAAGCGCTCGTCACCCAAATTTTTGACCTCATCCGGGGCCTCTAAAGCCTTCAAAACTGAGTTCAAAGTTTCTGTACCCTGCTGCCAATACCGAAAATCTTCAATATCTTCCAATGTACACTTGACCTGGCAATGAAACTTTACTGGTAGACTTATATGACCAAAATGAACCTCCAAGAAAGAAATCAGATCATTCTGAGCACATACAAAAATTACCAAAAATAGTAACTTTCCACAAATAGCAGCTCTGCACAAGATAGCCCTTATTGAATTCAAAAATAGAAATATTTTTGGGTGATGCAAGATTGCTCTTACACCCAGGATGCTCCTGCATCAACTAGTGTTATCATAATGTATAACAACAAGCTCATCAAACTTTATTCCAATATCCTTCAACATCTGCTTCATCCAAATAATCTGATTACAATTATTTGCTGCTACAACATATTCTGCTTCTGTTGTACTTTGTGAAGTACAATTTTGCTTCTTACTTAGCCAAGAGACCAATTTACCTCCAAGAAAAAAGGCTCCACCACTGGTGCTTTTCTTGTCATCAACACTACCTGCCCAATCTGCATCAGTATAGGCACATAAGGTAAAATCATCAGAATTCTCATACCATAATCCATAATCCATTGTTCCTTTCAGATATATCAGTATCCTCTTTACTGCTACATAATGTGATTCTCTAGGTTCTGCTTGAAATCTTGCTACAATCCCCACTAAATGTGCTATATCAGGTCTTGTATGTGTCAAGTACTACAATCCTCCAATCATAGATCTGAACTTTTTCTACTCAATTGCTAGTGTCTCATCTTCGCTAGATAACTTATGTTCGGTTACCATAGGTGTTCCAATAGGTTTAGAATCTTCCATTCCAAATCTTTTCAATAATTCATTTAAATACTTAGTCTGACTTACAAATATACCTTCCTTTCTTTGTGTTATCTGTAATCCCAAAAAATATTTCATTTCTCCAATCATGCTCATCTCAAATTCAGTCTTCATTTCATCTGCAAATTTGTCACTAGCTTCATCTTCTCCTCCAAAGATAATATCATCAACAAATATAACTATAACCAACAAACCATTCTCAATTTCTTTTGTGTATAAGTTACTATCTGCTGTTCCTTTTATAAATCCCAATTTCAATAAATACTTATCCAATCTTGCATACCAGGTTCTAGGTGCTTGTTTTAATCCATATAAAGCTTTCTTTAACTTACATACCATATCTCCTTCTTGTGTCAAAGGAAAACCTTCAGGCTGCTCAATGTAGACTTCTTCCAATTCACCATTCAAAAATGCTGACTTCACATCCATCTGATACACTCTGAATTTCTTGTAAGTTGCATATGCTAGAAACATTCTCACTACTTCAAGTCTGGCCATAGGTACAAAAGTTTCTTCATAGTCAATTCCTTCTTGTTGTGAATATCCTTTACATACCAATCTTGCTTTGTTTCTTATCACTTCTCCTTGTTCATTCATCTTGTTTCTGAATACCCACTTTGTTCCAATCACATTCTTGTCTTCAGGTCTAGGGACCAATTCCCATGTCTTGTTTTTTTCAATCTTCTCTAGTTTTTCTTTCATAGCATTGATCCAATGTTCATCTTCACAAGCTTCATTAGTAGTCTTAGGTTCAATTTGAGAAATCAAACATAAATGTACCTTATTTCGAGTCAAAACTCCTCTATCTAAACTTCCAATAACTTGCTCAACAGGGTGATGTCTTGAAGTATACCTGTTAGGTGTCATAGTTACTGATCTTGTTCTGACTGTAGATTCTTCTCTGCTTTCTTCTCTATTTTCTTCTCTGTTTTCTTCTTTGTTTTCTTCTCTATTTTCTTCTCTATCTTCTTCAGTATGACTTTCATTCAGCAAATCACTGTTAGTTTCAAAAAATAATTCTACATTTTCAATGTTAGGCTGAGGTTGTGCTTCTCCATCAGATTCATAATCAAGCATTCTTTCCTGAATTTTAAACTTCTCATCAACTTTTACATTTGCACTTTCAACAATAGTCTTAGTTCTTTTGTTATAACATCTATATGCTTTGCTTTTTAAAGAATATCCAAGAAATATTCCTTCATCACTTCTAGGATCAAACTTTCCTATATCATCATCTCTCTTTATATAACATTTACTTCCAAAAATTCTAAAATACTTAACTGAGGGTGTATGTCCAAACCATAATTCATAAGGTGTCTTATTTGTATCTGCTCTGATTTGTACTCTGTTCATAGTGTATACTGCTGTGTTCACTACTTCTCTCCAAAAAGTTTTAGTCAAATCATTTTCAAACAACATAGCTCTTGCTACTTCAGTTATTGACCTGTTTCTTCTATCTGCAATACCATTTTATTCTGGTGTTCTAGGGGCTGAAAGTTGTCTCTTAATACCATTCATTTCACAAAAAGTGTTAAACTCTCTAGATGTAAATTCACCACCTCTATCAAATCTTAGACACTTAATCTTCATTCCAGATTCATTCTCAATTTTACTTTTCATGATCTTAAATTTATCAAATGCTTCAGATTTTTCTTTCAAAAATGCAATCCACATCATTCTTGTAAAATCATCAACAAGAATCATAAAATACCTTTCACCATAGAATCCTCTAGTCCTAGTAGGACCACTCAAGTCTGTATGAACAATCTCCAACTTCTCTGCTGATGTGAACTTCTTATTGGGAAATAAACTCCTTTTCTGCTTTGCCATCATACATTCTTTGCAAATCATGTTAGTAGGTTTCATAATTCTAGGTAAATCTCTTACCGCAAGTGTAGTGCTCACCTTGACAATATTATCAAAGTTTATATGACAAAACCTTTTATGCCATAACCAACTATCATCAATCCTAGTTATCAAACATGTCATCTCAGTAGGATTCAACTGAAATACATTACCTTTGGTTCTAGATCCTTTTCCAATCAAATTTCCATCTTTATCTTTTATCACACAAGTTTTCTCAGAAAACTAAACTTGATAACCCTTATCAGCCAATTGTCCAACGCTTAGTAGATTATGTCTTAGTCCATCAACAAGTAAACATCATCAGTGTTAGTCTTTCCATCAAGAGTAATAGATTCTATACCCTTAATCAAACAAGGTGCATTGTTACCAACCCTAACAATTCCTCCATCATAATTATCTAACTTAACAAACTTTCTTTTATCTCCAGTCATATGATGTGAACAACCATTGTCTATAATCCAATCAGATTTCTTTTCAACTTGTGATTTACTAATGCTTTTTCTTCCCTTTTATCAGATTCAGAACTTTCTTCTTTAATTGCTACAAATCCTATTTCCTCAAAGTTATCATTATCACTGTCACTTAAATGTTTTTCAATTCCTGCTTCAAAATCTTCATCATTTGCATAATAACATTCTTTAGATCTCTTAGGTTTAAAGTTTCTTCTATACTTCTTAACTCTTTTAGGACATTTAGATGCAAAATGACCATATTCTTGACAAGTCCAACATTTAAAGATTTTCTTACCATCTGGTTCTCTTTTTACAAGTAATGCAATACCTTCTTCAATCTTCTTATCTTCCTCAGATCTGCTACTACTGGCATAATCTCCATTCACACTAGTACTTCTTGTAGGTCTAATGCTAAGAGCACTGAATGTTGTTTCCATTCTAGGTAGCTCTCCTGATAATCTCAATTTCATCTCTTCTATTTCTAATCTTCCAAGAAGAGTCTCTCTTGAAAAGTTCGATGTACAAGGTATCACCTGTTCAATCATCTGCGTTGTTTGCTTGAATACTGGTGTCAAAATTCTCAAAATTTTCCATATCACTTCATTCTCTATCTTATCACCTCCACAAGACTTTATTCCTGTCACAATCTCAGACATCCTACCAATATAGCTTCTAATAGATTCATCTTCCATCATTCTGATATCTTCAAATGCACAAATCCAATTATGTAATCTAGCCTTCTTTGCATGTTCATCACCTTCAAAAGTAGAATGTAAAGCTTTCCAAATTGCATGAGATATTTTCAAACATCTTACCTGACTATATTCATTCTCCGGTAGTGCTAATAAAAGTGCTTCTCTTGCAAGTATGTTACACATGAATAGATCTAGTTCATCTTTAGTTCCTACCTCTAGATTGTCTTCCTCAATGATAATCTTCTCATTCTTTATAATCAACCAATAACTTGGTCCTAAACACAATAGATGTGTCTTCATCTTTTCTTTCTAGCTGTCAAAATTTACTCCATCAAACTTATGGCTTTCTTTTCTAAAATTCTCCATGGATCTCCTTAAGTTGTTAAACTTTTCTTTCAAGGACCTGCCGCTCTGATACCAATTGTTAGAAAGTAAAGATCCCCAAGATAACTGAGAGGGGGGGGGGGGTGAATCAGTTATCTGATAATTTATCCATTCAACAACTTTAAACAATATAATCAATGTACTGATCAACCATAGAAAGATAATCATACACAATTGCATAATAACACAAGATATGTTAACTAGGGAACCTCTTGAAAAGAGTAAACCCCGGTGGGAATGATGCCCACAAAATGATGCACTAATATGAAAGTTCCTTGTTAGAGGATGGACCTTGTTAGGAGTCTTATGAAATACATTCAGTACATATAAATCCCTGTTAGGAGATTTTGAATCCCTGTTAAAAAATTCTAACCCGATTAAGCGTTTATGGAAGACAGAAGGACCCACTGCCCAAACAGCTTCAAGGCAAGATCTTTGAACCCACTGTCCAAAAGATCTTAGAATTATTCAATAGAATAATATGAAATATATTACCTCCTTCACACTGTGCCAAAACTACACTCTCTGCTACATAAGATCACAATTTCAGATCTCTGTACTCACATGTCTTCCTTCATCACTAAATTAGCTCTTTTCTTCACTTCATGCATATATTCGCATCTCACTCTTCATAGTACACATTAAAATAAGGAAAACATTCCTTCTTATATACCAAATTCAAATAATTACAAATGAGTCGGTCCTCAATTACAAAATAATAAATTCTACACGCTACACACAGAATTCACATAAAACTGTCAGCTTCCAGTTACTGTAACTTTCTCCAAACATATCCTCAAAGTTTGCACTATGAACCACATCATCATTAATGAGTCTCCAACATCCCTTTAACTGTGCAAAATTAGATTCCATCCTAGCTAAGAGATATCCTCCGATTTCTGAACATCGCTACACAGAAACACTGTCTAAACATTGCTTTCACCAAAATGCTCATAACTCTTACAAATGAATGAATTTCTTTTTGCGCTGTTAACCATAGGTTAATAACACACCAAAGAACATACCCTCAACTACATAAAAGCCAATCTATAATACAACATGTGTGCAAAACAAAACTGTACCTACTTTCCTACTAATATCCAAAATATCATTGTGTTGACATCAATGACAATCCAAGTCATGAATGCAACAACAACTGCTACAGAATGACTGCCAAAACACTTTGCATTCATTCCTAACAAAAAATTGCAGTGAAGGTCAGTTGAAAGTTGCACCACTAGGTTTCTTCTAAACCGTTCATCCTAGAATCGAATGGTCTACTCCATTACCTCTAACTGGGTGGGTAAACACTAGTGACAACCCCATTTTGACCACATAGTCACTAGAACATTCACAAACATGCCAGACCAAAGTGTCCCTAAGTTGCACTAAGCATGATTGTTAAATGATCTTTCGAGACTCATATCTCAGACCTTGTGAGATGTATCAGTGAACCATGAGATGTTGCAGGACCATGCTTCTAAGGCCTACAAAAACCTCTCTCCATTTTGGGAGATTCAATTTTTTAAAATTTGGCACACCAATCTCGCTTGATGCCAAAACTTACAGTGAGGATTAGTTGAAAGTTGCACCACTAGGTTTCTTCTAAACCATTCATCCTAGCACCGAATGGTCTACGCCATTAGCTCTTATTGGGAAGGTAAATGCTAGTGAAAACCTCATTTGGAACATGAAGTCAATAGAACATTCGCGAACATGCTGGACCAAAGTGTTCCCAAGGTGCACTAAGCACGATTGGGCAGTGATCTTTCGAGGCTCATATCTCGGACCTTGTGAGAGGTATTGGTGAACCATGAGATGATACAGTACCATGTTTTTTAGGCCTAAAATAACCTCTCTCCACTCTGGGAGATTCAAGTTTTTTTGAATTTGGCACACCAAACTCGCTTGATGCCAAAACTTGCAGTGAGCATCAGTTGAAAGTTGCACCACTGGGTTTCTTCCAAATTGTTCATCCTGACATTGAATGGTCTACATCATTAGCTCTCATTGGGTGGGTAAATGCTATTGACAACCTCATTTGGAACATGAAGTCAGTAGAATGTTCATGAATATTCCAAACTAAAGTGTCCCCAAGGTGCACTAAGCACCATTGCGTATGTTGGTGAGCATTTTGGTGTGTCAAGAGGCAAAGTGGGACCACTCCTAGGGTAAACCTACCCAACCAGATGTGATGGAAGCATTGGTTTGTGCCCACAATGAATATATTTTTCTTCTCCAAGGGAGATGGGGACATGACCATAGAGGGTCATTGGCAAATGTAAAGAGACCAAGGATTGTCATTTGAATGCATTGTGGAATGTGTCTATGATTTGAAATGGAGTATATTGATTGTATATTGTCTTTTTATCACTTCCATGTCTATATTGCATCATTTCATTGGCATTTGAAGGAAAGGAATTAACTAGTGTCTTGTACAATAGTGTTTGGTTGTAGAGAAGTGAACTTTGAAGGATTTTCTTGGTTGAGAGCATCATATACACATGAATACAATGTAGCACATAAATTTTGAATTCACTGAAATGATGAATTATACATGTGAACACACATAGCACATAAAGCATACACATAAATTTTCTTAAGTCATGAAGCATACATGTAGCACATAGATTGTAAAGCATACACATGAATTCACTTAATTCATGCATGTAACCCATACACATGAATTTAGGTTATGAAGAATGTACTTGAATATACATGAATATACTTAAGGCATCAATCGTACACGTGAGTACATACACACAAGCATATTTACATACTAACAATGAATAAATGAACACAAAATTAACAAATTAGATCAAATATCAAGTTTCATATATATATATATCAAAATGAACAATAATTCTGGACATATTTACAAAATCAAAATATCTAGATACAATGTGGCATACACCATCTCAAAATATGTCATATGGCATCTCAAAATAATAATTTTAACTACAAATATTTCTAGGACATCCTATTCTACTGGTGGATCATCAAAATGAAGCCTCTTTGAAGTACTCTTTGGCTCTGATCGATCCTGCATTCAAACAAAAAAGTGAAACCCCAAGTTAGATTACTTAATTTATATGGTTTCTACAAATAAAAAATAAAAATTTAAAATCATAGTCAACAATAATTTTTAAAAAAAAACTAAAATTGAACTCTCATGTACCTCGCCTCTTTGTCTCCTCACGCTGACAAGAGACCTAATATATGTCCTTGGTAGCGAAGGGACAATGCCACCAATGTTGACTCTAACTTGTATATGTTTGCAAACATGAGATTGATCTATGAGTTATACTATTTAATGTTAAATCCTTGGTAGAAAATATATGTTTACAAAATAACTGAATTAACATTAAAACTTACCTGTGTTGAACTTTCTTTAGGAAAAGTTGACCGAGTCATCAATGATATAAACCCTTGGCATTCTACCTCCCTCAAAATAGGGGTGACCTACAAAAGACAAACAAATACTTCATACAATAATGACTTGATCATATTATATATACTTAATAGTAAAATACACACAAATAACTTTAGAAATATACGTACTGTGGGGCTATCACTGCAAATTGAGATGCATGTGACTCTATCATGGCAAAAGGGTCTCACAACATCATCAGACACCACCCTTTGTCAAATAAACCATGTAACTTAAAAATGAGTACACACAACTGACAAGTATACATGTATGCATAAATAATCTAAATTACTTAATTACCTTCCCCTTTTCAATGCCAGATGCCTGAATCCCCTCACATTGCCCCCAGTGGCAACTGGTGACACCTGCATCAGTATGTAATAAGATGATTGTAAAAAATAGAAAATACATGTACATATACTATTATAATAAAAGGAAACCAATGAGTACATTAAAACATATGTACCGTAGAAGTGTCAAGGCCAAATGATATGGTCGAAAGTGTGGACCCCTCCACCTATGCCATCTCCTCTATCATCAACTGAACATAAATGTAACACAAAAAAATATAAATGGGAAATCATTATAAGAAAATTCTACTAAAAATACGAACGTTTAAAATTAAATACAATGTAATAAGTGAACTGTTTACCCTTACCATAACAGTAGGAGTCCATGGCTATGTATGCCCTTGATACACATCTTCATGAGGTGCTTCAATGCCTATAGTGTGTTGTGTAGTATCACCCACCTCGAAGACATAGTTATATGCATCACTATCATTTAGGGGACCTAAGCACAGATTCTTGCACATAATGCAAGTGTGGGGCACACAAACATGTGAGCTCATAGAGGATGTGGAAGGGCCAAAAGCATCAGCATGAGGAGGCAATAATGTCATGCTCTGCATAACCAGTAGATCACTCAAGGTGTGAATGGCTCGAATAGTCTGCGAGCCAACCTCAACAATAATATCTGGATGTTGTACTGTAGTAGGTGGTGAAATCTCAGGATGGGGGACATATGTGCAGGATTTCACCCGGTGTGCCCATGGCCTATCCTGAGGAGCGCCTAAGCCTACACCCTCATTCAGTCTCATGCTCCAATAATTTACCTTGTGACCAAGCACAAATTCAGCATACAATTTTGTAATGAAATAGAATGGGACATCCAAATTGTTGTGAGGTGGTCTATCAAAAACCATCCACCAACGGTCCCAAAAGTTGTCATGTATTGCATCATTTGTGCACCATTTAATTGACAAGTTGGGTTTTTTAGGGTCTACTTTTAAACCGGTTTTGGGATCCACAAAAAGATTACATATGTCATGTTTTGTTATGTTTGGGTTCATAACTTGATCATAGTCAAGCCCATTGTCAAACTGGGTGTGCATGGAATCATGCCAAAGAAGTGCAACATTATGTTCCTCTGTAAGTTTCTCAATGTTTTCAATAATGGAGTTCAACGTGGAAAACATGGGGTGCAATGTGGGAATATTAGCATACGTGGTCTAATATCCTCAAAGCTAATTTAGATAGTCTCCTATGAGATCCTCTAAACGTCAAGGGTTTGAGACTAGTTTGTCTTCTGAAAGTGAGGGATTATTTGGAGGTGGTTCTGGATTATTTGCAGGATCATTGGGAGGGTTTTCTAATTGGTTTGAGTCCATGTCTGATTATAATTAAAACCCAAATAGATAAGTATAATCAATTTTAAAAAATAATAAAGAATCTCAATTAAACCCTAGTTTTTATATAAAAAAACTACAAATTTCAATTTAAAAACAATATAAACAATATAAACTTAAATATTTAACTTACCTAGTGATGTTGAGAAAATCAAATAGGAGATTCTATTAGATATTTGAAACCCCCAGAGCTGTGTTCAATGTTTTCAGAATAAAAATGTTGAACGCGGCCATAGGCTACAAATATAATTTACTGGCAAAAATTGGATATCCGATATAAAATCAGATATCCAATATTATCGGGTATTTGATTAGGCCCGTGCATTGGCTTTTGGCTTGGCTAGGTGTACTGACACCCAGGCCTACCAAAAAGTCAACAAACCTTTTAGTGCACTTTTGGACGAGTGAAAAGTTTATTTTTTTACATCGCCACTTTTTGGCATACCATGATCCTGCACATACCCTTCTACACACTTAAAAAGGACTTTTGATTTTCAATTAGTTTTCAATGATTTCTAGGGGAGTACACTCAAATTTAATATTTTTAGAATGTGTCCACTTTGAAAATCTATAAAAAATCATACATTCATGAAGAAATTAGCAGAAAAATATAGCATAAACTACATGGTGTTAGCTGACTTCTTGCTAGAGTGATAAAAATAATTTAACAATTTAGGGGGAGCCCACAAGATGCTATGTTATATTTTTCACAAAATAACACGAACATTTTTTTTGCCCCCCTTTTCGAGGGCCTTAATCTCCACCATTTTCAATATAAATTAGTAATTTAGAAACTATATTCATTGTACTGCAACTCTTATTCTTGTCAAATATTCAAAATTTGAGTCTAAGTATCTTCAATTTCTTGTCAAAGTTTAAATTTTTCTATTTTTTTTTAAAAAGTGGCATCTTATACCCCCTTTTTGGTCCCCCATATTTGTGTACTTACCTAATGTAATTATTATCTAGGAAAGTCACTGAAACAAATTGGTGAAAAAGACTATAATAGACAAATAATGAGTTGAAATTGACAAAAATCAAAACCAAAAGATACAACTGACCTGTGATAGAAATTTGAGCTCAAAATAGTAGGGACATGATAAAAATGGCAATGTGTTCCTAGGACACATGATGAAAATGGTGACATGTTATTGGTGTTTTCATCAAAAAATTTCATAGATCATCTAACTGTTCTCGATTTTTTCAGATTTGATCTGAAGCTCTATAACATGTTCTTGCACATAGAAAAATGGGGAAAAGGGTTGGGTAAAGGGGTTTTCCTTGGTCAAACCCTTGTTTAGGAATCAACCTTAGAAATGAAATAAAATTGCATAAAGGAGAGGAAATAGAAAGGTAAATAACAGATTCTCCTTGCATAAACTCTCATGAATAGATGCATAAATCACTCATATTTATAAAGATTCTCAAATGTTCTTGATATCCAAATAATTGACCTTGGAATAAGATTTAGAATCATTAATTCCCTCACAAATGCATAGATCTATGAATACCACTTAGGTAGAACTTGAATGTAGATATGCTTGATAACACTTGCAAAGAGGGAGAGAGAAGAAGAATGGAAGGATGGATCTTCTTGCCCGATTGAGAATAACTCTATAATTAGCTATCATGGGAGACAAACTTGCATCAATTGAAGAATATTTCCTTTGAATTGGATGATCTTGAATAATTGGAGACTTGGAGATCTAGATCTTGGATTCTTTCCTTCAAATCTTGAATCCAATTGCTCTTTCTTGCTTGAAAACATGTTAGCTTGATTTCCAAAATGCTTGTACTTGATTATGATATCATGGATGTCGGAAAGAGGAGTGATAGGGGGTTATTATACTAACTCCATAATTTTGGGATTCAAATTGGATCCAAGTTGACCACAAATAAAAACCTCGGAGAAAACCCTGGCACCGGGCTTTGAGAAAATTTTGGGCCCCAAAACCTAGGGACATGGTCGCCATTGGTGACATGTCCCATGAGAAATGGGCCCAAATTTAAATGGGAGCTTGGGGAGAGTGAAAATAAGAGGGAATTAGAGGATCAACTTGCTAGGTTCAAGCATAACAGATATTTAGACCTTGAAATCACCAAAATGGGTCTATTAGGTCCCAATAAATAATCCAATCATGGGTGTTAACTTCTTAGGACAATATATATTTAAAAATTTCTCTTTCATTATACTTATTTCAATTTTAACAAAAGTATTCTTCCTTTCAACAACACCATTTTGTTGTAGAGTGTAGAAAGTAGTGAACTCTCTCTTGATTCTATGATTTATGAAAAGATCTATAAATTGATTTGACTCATACTCACCTCCATTGTTTGATCCTATCACTTTGATATACTTACCACTTTATTTTTCAACCAAACTCTTGAACTCTATAAACTTTTCAAATACTTCTGATTTTGTAATCAAACAATACACCCAAGTTTTCTCGAGTAATCATCAATGAAGGTTAGAAAATACTTAGATTTGTTCAAAGAGGGTTTTTCTATAGGACCCCACAAACCTATATGTATTGTCTCAATATGTTGGTTATCTCTACTAGATTTTCCAACACAAAATTTTATCTTATGTTGTTTTCCAACAATACACTTTCCACACACCTCTTTTGTGTCTTCAATGAATGGTAGACCTTCAATTATTTTTAGTCTTCTGAGTAAAATCAAACCATCAAAACTAAGGCGACCATATCTTAAATTTTACTTTCAATCATTTCAATAGACCTTAGTGCTTGGTTCTCATGAGTGAAATGAAGAGGAAACATCCTATCACCTATCATTTTTTCTCTTGTAAAAACTGCATTCCTTTTTTATTTATATCTTATTATGCACTCAGTCTTAGCAAAAGCTGCTTGATAATTTTTCTCTAATATTTTTCTAACAAAAAACAAATTCTTTTGAGTGCTAAAACCAATAGTGTTTCATTGATATGTTTCCCTAAACACAATATTTCATTGTAACTGCAATAGTACCCTTACCTTTGCTCCCATGAGAATTATTATCTCCTACTACTATTGTATTTTAATGCTTTTGATCTAATTTGGGAAGTACATGCTCATTAGATGTCATATGTAAAGAACATCTAGTCTATATAGCACGCATTATTTTTGTTGGAATTTGTATTGAAGCAATAAATGAAATTTTTTTGTTTATCTTCAATAGTGCTATGAACACTTCTTTTTTGTAATTTAGCAATTCATGCATGACCTTGATATGCATTACTTAATATTTTCCATGTTTTCTTGGAATGAACTGCACCACTTATCTTGAGAAAAATAGCTTGAGTAATTGCACCCTAAATTAAGAATAAAGTTTCGTTATCTTTCTTTATATTTTCTTTGTATTCCCTTTTTTGTTTGGAAGTTAATTCATTTACATCTTCTATTTCAACATATCCATGTTGAACAATAACCCACAAATCCTGAGATTTGAGTAATATGTAAAATTGTCTCCTTCAAAGATGAGAATCAATACATTAGATATTACATTGCTTGTCATATTTTGCATAAAGATATGCACAATGAACCAAATGCTCAACATAAATTTAGGAGAGATTTGCAAATGAATACTCTCTTTGTCCCTTCAATAGAACACACACAAAATATTTTTTAATATAATTTTTTCAAAATAAATGTCGATTACAACTAATAATTTACTTAAATACAAAATATATATTTTCCAACTTTACAATTTTTTTCTTTTAAAAATGAATTTTTATATTTTTTTATAGATAAAGTCTAACTTCACAAATGTAAATATAATATTTAAAATGTGAAAAGACTTTACCATTACATAAGTCGTTTCTCATCAAAGTTTTAATGAATATGAGTTACGTGTTGGTGAACTCTTAAAACTTTAATATTTAAAAACTTTAAAAGTTGAAAATTGACTTTTTCCTACTTTCACAGGCAAAAACAATTCTCACTACACGCAATGATTTGTAAGGAAACTCTAAGGTTGTAATTGAAGAGATCAAAGCATGACACATAATAAAAATAAGGGAAATTTTCAGTTTTTTAAAAGCTTCTCCCTTTTGATCTTGCAACTTCTATTCACAGATTGACCTTTTACTTGGCCAAGAGTTCTCAGTTGATCCTTGAATCTTCTGAGCAACAACATCAATGAGCTTCGATTTGTCTTTACACAACAAACCATTTATTCTTCTACATTTTTCTCTGTGTCCAAGCTCAAATGCCTCTTCAGCCTCTTCTCCAACCTTTAACTTACTGATCCCTTTCATATCTCCTGCAATAACTTGCAAATTTCTTAAACTGGCTCTCCTATCAGATGAAGGCAATTGAAAAAAATGGTAATCTGCTGATCACAAAACAAACAAATATGCAAAAGTTCCAAATTATTCAGAAGAAATGAGAGACAAAACATATATTAAATAGAAAAAAAATTAAAAATGACATTATGAAATTCAATCATATTTACTAATATTCCAACTGTAAAAACAAATACATACAATCATATATTTAATATAGAAATAACATACAATCATATATTTAATATGGAACTGTAACGTAAAAAAAAAAAAGCAGCCCAAATAGATATTAATGTTATCTTCCATATTTTTATTAACTAATCATTTACTAAAAAAGTTAATATATTAAATCTCTAATACAATCTAAATATTAATTTAGACTCAATGGTTCAAATTTAAGATCATTAATCAATGATTTGAATTCAACCTTAATTTACACGATCTAATAGCTCTTAAAACTACTAAATTTAATTTTGATTGCAAGAATCTTTGTAGCGACCGCTTTTCTATCTACTAGTTATTCATGTGGCAATTGGCTTGAAATAGAGCCCATGATAGCTACCTATTCAGATACAAATATGGCATTTTCTTAAATATGTCTCATTGCAACCACCTTCTCCAAGGCAGCTCCTTGGTAAAACGAGGGCCAAACTTGTTCTCACTGGATGGCACTTTTTTTATATATAGTTTTCTTTTTACAGGCTCTCAATGAATGGATTCCTAATACACAAAGTTTGAATGATATTTGGCTTGATGTTCAAACAACTCTATATCAGACTTTTCTGGTCTAATAAATCCATAAGTAAGGCCAATTTTTTCCTTGCCTTCGCTCCATAATTGGCAACATCTTCATCCACATTACTTATGACAAATCCAAATTACACATCTTCATGTGTGCAAAGGCTCATTACAGAATACATAAACAATCCATTGATTGTTTTGCCATTGCTTTATCGATCTACACTCCATTATTCTGGAATCATCACCCTTATCCATACTCTTCAATCTTCATGATCGTTTAAGGAGAGCAACAAAAGTTATTTACTTTGTTTGCATCAACATGATTCAGACCTGCACCATAGAAAGAAAAGCATCAAATTATTCATAACTAATACTGATTACAATGAATCTCAAGAGTTAAAGCTTAATTGTCCGAAATCTTTAGGATTCTGTAAATTCACCTATTTAACTATATAGTGAAAATCAAGTTTTTATCAGTCAACTTCAAACATAATGTTCACATTAGTCTTGAATCATGTGTAAACTCCTGCATACAAGCTCATGCTCTTCAATTTAGAGTTTTGTGGCAATTTAGAGTTCTTTATCGAGCTCACCAACTGCCAATACATGTGCAAACAAGTGGCTAGATATAGAAGAAGGCACTCAACATTATTTACAAATGTTTTGTGCATCATCAAAGAGCAAAGCATGGAGAAATCACAGATGGACAAGATTGCCTGTTATGGGTTTGGATACTTCATCACTGAACAAACAAGAAAATCAATTTTTGCCAAGTGGCGCCTTGTGCACAATAGAGAGTGCAAAATGCAACCCTTTTACAGTTTCTAACCAATAGCACCCAATCACTTTCAAAAATTTGTGGGGCTTGTAAAAGGATGTTAGGTGGATTCAAAGTCTTATGTAACAATGCATAAGAATCTATGTGGGCTCCCTATCGATAGTCAACCTTACTTTATGAAAAAAAATACAGATGTGAACACCAAGAAGCCCACAACTCAAGCTCTCTCCAAGAGTTAGTGACGATGAGGTAAGTACACAGTGAGCAATCTTGAAACTAATCGACCTCCATTGGCTGCCAACCTTCGACCTTTATCTACACTCAAATTGAAAGGACCCACATAGCTTTGACATTCCTATCAGTGCTGAAATAATGGTTTTAGACATAAGGAAATTGAGAACTATCAAATTAGATATTTATTAAGGAAATTGAAATAGACATAAAGTGATTTTGATTATGAGGTATAAATAAATCATAATGTTGTTCTCTCAAGGGATATAATTATAACAAAATAATAAATGTAAATGATCAATTTAATTGTGCAAAAGAAAATTATGTAGGTCAAACATAAGAAAGTGATATTCTCAATCTAAACTAAGATTTGAAGGTACTCGATCAAGCAGGTAAGAAATCTAAAGGTTTAAATTAGGATTCTAAAAAAGAGGTGTTTAATATTTTTTTTTGTTAAAAAGAGGGCACGTGGTGCAAGCAATAGTAACATGTCTATAGATACATAATTACCAAATAATTATAAGCATCCTAGTATTTGTGAGGTCAGTCTTATAAGGAAATCAATGTATAATGTACTAATTAAGGACTATCAAAATAGAGGATTAGTCAACATACAAATACATTGATAAAGTAATTGAAGTAAACATAAGATGATATTAACTATAGATTATATAAAACAAGCAAAATACATCTCTCAAGAGAAATAGTTATAGCAAATGATAGATTCAAATAGTCAATTTAGTAATCCAATTTAAGAAGACTATGTATGGTTAAAAGATGAGAAAATGATCTTCACAATCTAAACCATGATTTGAAGTTGCTAGATCACACTATTAAGAAATCTAAAAATGAAAAAAAAGATGTTAGAGACAACATGTAATGCAAAAGTAACATAAGTATAGTATAAAGGAAAAAAATTCAAAATGATCCATTAGAGTTTTGTTCCTAAAAATACAACTAGAATTTGTCAACTACCTAAAATATATGTGGTGTGTGCTGAGTTATGTGATGATATTTATATTTTGTTGTTAATGTGTAAGTATATGATAAACCAATTACTGTACATCTAGGATGTGCTACACATATTTTTTGTGCCTTGTTGACTTGTCAGTCTTGTGTGCATATCTCTAATGTTTATGGTGAAAATTAGGATATGTCAAGTTCTATTATGAGTAAGAACCCATGACATGTTTGAAAATGACTATGTCCAACAAAACTATGAAGAGCTCTTTTATAGGTATGTTTCCATCCGAAGTGTGGAGATATATTATTATTTTATAAATTCAAAGTAAATGAACATGAATATTGTTGATCCCGATTATTGGATCTCTCTTCTAATCAAAAGTTTTAGAAAAACACAAATTCATATCAAACATGGTCCATAATGTCTACCAAAACTAGATAATAATGGGTGTTAGTGAGCAAAATGGACCCAAATATGGTCCACAATGGACATTGGTAAGACAAAGTGGATTGGAGCATGGGTGAAGAAAGGATATTCTATGATAGTTATGGTGAGGTGTTTCTTCCACATGATCATGATGATAATCTTGGTTTATCTACCACAACAAACAAAATTTTATTCTAGTACTTAGTTGTTGGCATACCACTTTAAAAATACATGTTGATGGATCTCCAAGATGCTAGAAAAAATGACATAGGGTTTTCAATTCTAAGTTTCATGGTTGTACACTTGCGAATGTTGTAATGAATTAAAGACTTATTGTGGTGTGCATAGCTTGTGCACCATTCAACATGAAGCCAATAGAAGTGTTCTTAAAGTGCTACTAGTAGTGTAGTATTTTATTAATGGAAAACTATGTGACTATTTTAGTGTAGTCTGATTCCCAAATGAGTCTTTAGCATGACATGACATAAAGAGAACATACATATTTATTACTGTAGAGAACCTTATCTAACATGTAGACCTATGGAGCGGGAGCAGGAGGGAGGAGGAGAAAGAGTGAAAGAAAAAATTTCAAATTCAAAGCAAGACAAGAATCAAGAAGCTCCTGGTTTTGCTGCAGATTTTGTGCCTGAGTCTAGAAACATCATGGTTTCTGAAACTATTTCAGCTAAAAATATTGAAAGGCCTTTTTCAGATAAGGGGGAAAGTGCTGGTGGGTCAAGTGTGGCCCAGTCTAGCAAGGACAGTGGTCCTTTCTTGGGAGTAGAGGTGGAAAAGGGACCAGAGGTGGAAAAGGATGTTTCCTCTATGAAAGGCGAAGGGTCAACAAAACAACAAGAAGATTCCTCACATGGCGGGAACTCGAACTGAGGTAAGTGAAAATGGTCGGGCCTTTTTGGGGTCAAACCAACTGGAAAATATTCTTTCCCTAAGGTTGATATTGTTTCAGATCTGTTAAAGGGAGAGATCGGTATAAATATACCTGATGAAATCATAGACCACACTCTTTCTATAATGGCTTCCATGTTGATAGGAAAGTTTACGGGTCCTAGACCAAATATTGATCGAGTGAGAGCCTTCACCTTCCAGAAGTGGAAGCTTAAAGGACAGGTGGATGTTGTGGCTATGCCCAAAGGTTTTTTTTCCTTTGTGTTCTCCAATGGAAAAGACCTTTCTAAAGTACTGTGCGATGGCCCTTGGATGATGGGAAAATCCTCTTTAACATTGTAGAAATGGTCTACTAACCTGGATTATAATGAAAGCTTCTTTATCTTTGCACTAGTCTGGGTAAGACTTCTTGGTCTACCCTTGGAATATTGGCATGAAGACATACTGGTGGCTATAGCTGGGTCCTTTGGTGAACTGCTAATGACAGATCCAATGATAGTGGCCAGATCTAGACAAGTGTTTGCTAGGATTTGTGTCAATATCCAGCAAGACACTGAACTACCCCAAGTTATAACCCTGAACTCTAAAGTTGATAAGTGCAGACAAGAAATAGAATATGAATCAACTCCTTTTGTTTGCTTCAAATGTAAAAATCCTGGCCACTAGGATAAGCACTGTCCCCTAAAGCTTGCCATAGAAAAGAAAGATCAGGAGTCAAATATTTCAAAGGAATGGGAGTGGAGGAAAAAAAAGGAGAAACTCAAAAACCCCCTGCTGACCAGTTACCTTTCTCTAACTCAGAGGAGAAGTAGGCCTCCCCTCAAAAGGAAATGGAAGGAACAAAAGAACAAAAGGAAACTGCTCCTCTTAATGAGAATAAAAAATTGTAGGAACATTCTTGTTCATTCAACTCTTTTGAGGAGACCCTTGATATTTAAAATGATCTAAATCCTCAACTGATCTCCAGGGTTGAAGATAGTCTAGATTCAACTAAGGGAAGGGACTCCCATTTTCAGGGGACTATTGAAGTCCTTAAAGATTTAGATCAAATCAGTAGTGAAGCCTTGAACGCTAATCTTTTAGAGTCTGAATCAAGGTAGGATCAACTCAAAGGACATAATGATGACACTGAAACAATGGAATTAGAGCAAAATAAGAGCCCCTGGATACAAGTTAAGAAAAAATATCCAGCAGGAAAAGGAACTAGTCCCCAGCATAGAATGGAAAACTATAAAGACGAGACTCCTTTATCAGGGAAAAATAGCTTAAGGGCTTCAATAGGATGCTTGACATCTAAATCAAGCAAAAATGGGGAACAAATCAAACAAGGAGGATTCTAGACAAGAGGAAAACAACAAAAGGCGGATACTAGAACCCCCAAAAGAGAAAGAGGAAGAGTTTCAGAAAAGGAACAGAGAGAGATGGAAGCAAAACATAATATAGCAGATGGAAGATAGCTCACCATCGACCAGGTCTGCTCCCCAAACCTTTTATGAAGATCCTATCTTGGAACAGTAGAGGTCTTAATAGTCCTCACAAACAATATGTTGTTAGGAACTTAGTTAGAGATTCTAACCCTGACATTTTGCTTATTCAAGAAACTAAAATGGTTAAAGAGAAGATAACAAAAATTAATCTGTTAAAGAATGGTGAGAAGTTTGGTTGTGACTCGGAAGAAGCCTCTGGTGGCTTGGAAATCTACTGGAACTCTTAGTGTTTTTATTGCAACCTATTGAGAGAGGATAAGAATTTTCTGGCAGTCAAAGTTAGCAGTATTAAGGATAAATTTTCATGGTCTCTAATTAATGTGTATGCCCCTAATACCAAATCTGGTAGACTCAAACTTTGGAAAAGGATTCATGACCTTAGGATTGATTATCTAGATGACAACTGGATGATGATGGGAGATTTTAATACACCTTTGAAAGAAGTTGAAAAAAGAGGAGGAAATAATACTCAAGTGGAAAGTGGGGTTGAACTTATGGAATTTATTAGTAATGTAGGCTTGTTGGACGTTGATCTTGAAGGTATTGGCTACACTTGGACTAACAGGAGAGTGGGGGCTGAACTTATCCAGGTTAAGCCTGATAGGGTCCTCCTTTCTCATGATTGGTTTTCTAAGTTCTCTTTCTCCCTCTCTTCTCTCAACCGAATTGGCTCGGATCATTACCCCATTTCCTTTCTTGCTAACCCCTTTAGCAGGAAAGGAAACTCGCCTTTCAGACCTGAAAAAATGTGATTGGCTCACCCAGATTTTGAAAACAGAATCAAGGAGTGGTGGAACATTAAAGTGAAAAGAAAAGCAATGTACCAAGTGGCTAAAAAAATGGAAAATGTTAAAGCAAAAGTAAGACAATGGAATAAGGATGTCTTTGGTGATATATTCCAAATAAAAAGTAAGATTCAAATTGACTTAAAAGATATTCAAGACAAGATTCAATGTACTAGTTTGACTAAAGAAATTAGAAAAGAGGAAAGTCAAGTTCTTGTTGATTATCACAATATCATAATGAAAGAGGAGACCTACTGGAGACAGAGATCTAGATCCCTTTGGCTGAAAGCAGGAGATAAGAACACTAGATTTTTTCACCTTACAACAATGAAGCATAAAGCTATGAACATAATTAATTCTCTTGTTACTACCAGGGGTACTTTAGCTAAAGAGGAGGAAATAAGGAGAGACATGATGGGATATTTTTCTTCTCTTCTTTCCAAAGAGCAAGATCTAAATAAAGAGAATCAAAATTCCCTACTAAGTTCCATTCCCTCACTGCTTGACTCTAAGGATAACGATTTTCTTAAATCTATTCCTAAGGATGAAGAAATTAAAAGGGATATTCACTCTTTTGAAGGAGAAAAATATCTTGGTCCGAATGGTTTTCAAATGTTTTTCTTTCAATCCTTTTGGAGTATCATTGGGAAAGCTATGTGCGGTGCTGTGAAAGAATTCTTTGGTTCTAAATGAATTCTTAAAGAACTTAACTCTACTTTTATAGCTCTTATTCTGAAAAGACCGGGAGAAAATGTTGCTGACTGCTTCAGGCCTATCAGTCTTTGTAACACTCTGTATAAGATTATGTCAAAGGTCCTCACTTCCAGGATTTTAAAGCTTCTCCCTCATCTCATCTCTCCTCAATAGAATGGTTTTGTCCCACGGAGAAAATTTTTGGATTCAATTATAGTGGTTCATGAAAATATCCATTCTCTGGAGAAATCAAGAAAATAGGGGTTCCCGATGAAGCTTGATTTATCCAAATCCTACGATAGAGTGGACTGGGAGCTACTATCCAAAATTATTCAAGCTTTTGGCTTTGATCATGGAGTGGTCAAACTTATTATGCAATTGGTCACTATGGTGTCCTATTCTATGATTGTGAATGGTGTCTCCTCTCCCTTCTTCAGACCTTCTAGGGGGTTGAGGTAAGGAGACCCTATCTCCCCTATCCTTTTCACCATCATTGCTGAAAGCCTTGGGAGATTCTTTACAAATAAGGTTATTCAAGGGCAGATCTCTGGCCTGCAACCTTCTTCAGTGGAGATTAAATGTTCTCATGATCAATTTGTTGATGACATGATTCTTATGGGGGAATCTACTATCAAAGAGGTGAGGAATATAAAAAGGCTCTCAATGTTTACTCTAATGCAACTGGTAAACTTATAAACTGGGAGAAAAGTTTCCTTTATTTCTTTAACACATATGAAGCTAGAATGGATAAAGTCTCTTCCATTCTTGGCTGCAAGATAGGGAGGCTTCATGCCCCTTACTTAGGCTTACCTCTATGTTTGAAACTAGAGGCCAATTTTTGGAATGAAATTCTTGATAGATTCCATAAGAAGTTGGTGGGTTGGAAAGGGGTGATTCTTATCCAAGTTGGAAAAGTCCAACTGCTAAAGGCTACTCTTCAAAACCTTCATGTTTATGCTCTTAGTCTGTTCAAGATCCCTCTGAAGTATATTGACCTTATTGAAAAAATTCAAAAAATGTTCCTTTGGACTGGAGTTGAAGAGAAAAAGAGACCTAGCTTAGTGGCCTGGGAGAAGGTTTGTAAACCTAAGAAAATGTGGGGGGGGGGGGGGGGGCTGGGTATTAGAAACATAGCGAATACAAATAAAGCCCTATTAGCTAAACAATGCTGGAGGATATTTGAAGATGAAAAAGAATGGAATGCAATAATTAAAAGAAAATACCATCCCACTTCTCTTGAAGGCATTCTTCAATCCCAAAATGAAACCCATGGATCGTTTGTTTGGAACAACATAAACAAGGGTAAGAACCTGATCAGTAAAGGGGCTAGATGGACGCTGGTAAATGGCAGGAAGATACAGTTCTGGAATGACAAATGGATTTTGGATAAGCCTCTTATAGAGAATGAGGAGTGGAATATGGTGATCCAGGATTGTAAAGAGACCATTGGAGAATATGTGAGTGACTACTAGGTTAATGAAGATTGGATCAACTTGGGGTTGAGGGACATCAGATTTAAAGAGGTGAATAAACAACTTAACAACTGGTTTATTATAGATAATGAGACTGATGAACTGATTTTGGGCCCTTCAATCTCTGGAAAGTTCTCAGTTTCCTCTACCTCGGCTCTTCTCATTCCTCTAGAGGATTAGCCTTTCTGCACTCAGGTATGGAATAAAGATCTAATCCCTAAAATTAATATTTTTTTTTTGTTGCTTGTCCAGAATAAAATCTTCACTATGGACAACCTCATGAGAAGAGGGTTCCAAATGTCTAATAGATGTATCCTATGCTGTGAAGAAACTGAGACTTGTAATCACCTAATGATTCATTGCTCCTTTGCTAGAGAGGTCTGGGACTCCATCATTAAATCTCTGAACCTAAACTGGGTTAAACCTCAAAATGTCCAGGACTTTGTTCAGCAATGGCAGAGCCCTTTTCATGAAAAAAATGCTAAAGATCTCTGGAAACTTGTTTTTCCTCACTTTACTTGGCAAATATGGAAGGAGAGGAACAATAGAATCTTTAGAGATAAAAAAAGCTACCCCCCTTTTGGTTGCTAACTCTATTTCTAGAAGTCTAATGGAGAACTACAAAAGTATTGGTAAGAAGGATACCAACTCTTGGAATCCTAATCCTAAGAAGGATTGTACCATTTCTTGGGAGAACCTGAAGAGAAGAATAGATCCAAATCCTACAGAAAATGTTATGTGGTCTACTCCTCCCTCGGGATGGTCAAAAGGAAACTTTGATGGTTCTGCTAGAGGAATCCCTGGAAGGGCTGGAGGGGGAGGCATCATAAGAGACTGGGCTGGTAATTGCCTTGGAGCTATCCTTGTTCCATTGGGAATTCAAACAAACCACGTCGCAGAGGTAGAGGCAGCGCTAAATGTGGTGAAGTTAGCTAAAGATATGAGTTGCTTGAAATTATGGCTCGAAGGTGACTCCCTCAACATAATAAATTGTATCAAAGGGAATTCTATGAGCTCTTGGACTATAGCTCATATAATAAACAAAATTAAAATGATTATCAGATCATTCGAGGAATGCCACGTCTCCCATATTTACCATAAAGGTAATAAGCTAGCGGATAGGTTGGAAAATGAAGGTACTCAAAGTGACATCATTAAAATATGGAGAGGGGAAGTAAATCCTAATGCCAAGATCATAAGTCCTATCACTTATGATAAAATTAATTACAATGAAGAGAGAATCCCTTAAAATCATGATGACAAGGATGAAACTATTTTTGAGGAGGGTTGTATGTAAGGCGAAGTGTGGGATCATTTTTTCAGTGTTAATGTTTTATGGATTCTGGATTTTTTTAAGTAATCAGAAAAACAATAGTAAGAAAAGAAGTGAGATGTTCATATTACTGGTAAGAAGCTGAGCCAGAAAAGAAGCAGAAAGAAAAAAATGGGAGGAGGTCTAAGGAGAGAGGAGCCCTTCGACTATGAGAAATGGAGACAAGAGAGGAAAGTCTGGAAGAAGCTGAGAAAAGGAGGGGTCACTCAATACATGGAAAAGCTTCATGACTATGACAAACAGGTAACTTCCTTTTTTGCTGAGGGCTGGGTTAGAGGAAAAGTCAATATATGGGGCAAATATTTCCCCCTTTCTCTTTCCCTTATGGCCAAAATCACTGGCTTACCCTTGTAGGGAACTCATTTCCATAGAGGCAACCATAGGCTAGGTACTGAAGCTTTTAATCTCTTCCCGAAAACTGCTGATGAAAAAGCTCTCATGACTAAAGGATTATGTGGATATTACTAAGATTAAGGATTTTTGGGCTAAAATTATGATGGTCATGATCGAGTAATTTACACTTGATGGGTGCTACTCCAAAATCTATAACCTGCATTTTGTTCTAGCTAATCACTTCAGGCACAATAAGAGGATTTCCTTTCCGTACTTTCTTTTGAGTTCTCTAAACAGTAGCATAACAAAGCATAGGAAGAAAGTGAGCAATCCTGTGTTGCATGAGGGTTTGATCCTCCTCATTGCTAACTATGCAAGGGATAATATCCCAGACCCAATTCCTAAAAGGGTCACTAGCAAAAGAAAGGAAACCAAAGAAGTTGACAGAAAGGCTGAATCCAGCAAAAAGAGGAAGAAAAACAAGAAAAAAATCTCTGACAGCAGTGATGAAGATGGCAATAAAAGTGATGAGGAGAAAGAAATGGTCAGTGGAGATGACGCGAATGAAAATAGCCCTCTTTCTCAAGGAAAGGGAAGTGCTGAGGAAGAAAATGTGGAGGTGAATTCTAGTAATGAGGAGAGAGCGCAGGAAAAAGAAGACAAGAATCTTGAAGAGAAAGAGCAAGAAGAGGACATGAATGACATTATGGAAGATGATAAGGAGGAAGGAGGAAAAGAAGAGGAGAACCAAGAGGAAGAAAAAGAAGAGGAAGGAGCTGAAGAGGAGGAAGAGGATGCCCAGGACTCCTCTGCCGAAGATGATAAGGAAGCCGCTCAAGTTTTCCCTTTTGAAGAAGAAAGAGTTGAAGATCATACTGATTCTAACGTTGATAAGGACCCAGCTAGAAAAGAGGATGGTAAACACCAAAAGGAGGACACTATGGGCCTTTTGGTGGGTCAAGCTGAAGGGGAAAAGGAGTTTGGTCAGAACCCCCCTGTTGTTGATGAAAAAGAGGAACATATTGAAATTGATGTCGGTATGGACCAGGCTTCTATTAAGGAGGGAAACAGTCATAATGAGTACACCTTAGGCCTCCTGATGGGTTCTCCTATCTGGAGGAGGTCAACATTGCTGATGGTCAGGGCTCTATTCTAGATTGGATTAAGTGGGAGATGCAGGAGATGAAGAACCACCTTCAGGCTATGGACAAAACTATGAATACCCTGACCACTAAGCTGGAGAATAAGGTTTTGGATAAGGTAAAGAATAAAAATTGGAATGAGGATATAGTTGCTAAAGTCAACAAGATCATCAACAACAAGGTTAAAGACATCAAGGCTGAGAACAACAACAATGATAACATGATAAATGAGGTCATGAATCATAGAAAAGAAGGACTTAGTGCTGTCGTCATGAACCTGAATATGCTACACAATTATCTGGAGAAAAGCGAGCTGGAAAAAACAACCATAACAATTGATGATGATGCTGGGAATGCTGGTCCTGGAATGAGAACTAGAGGGCGCACTAAGAGGAAGATCCTTGAGAAGCCTATGGAACTGAAGGACCTGAAAGGTGCTATCCAGAAGATGGAGGACCTAAAGATGAAGGCAGAGAAAATGATAAAAAATAAATAATTTGGTCTGGTTGGCAACTGGGTGTTGCTGGTAGTTTTGCTAGAAATTGTTTTTCTTTTCTTTTGTTGTCATTTCTAGGGATGTATCGGGTCCTTCTTTTGTCTTTCTAACAGGCATTTCTTTTTGTCTGACTTTAAGGCTATATATTTATGCTTTTCTGTAAATAGTCTCGGGTTCCATTCAAAACCTATTTTTACCTTAATCAAAAACATGTAGAACTTATAACATTTTTTTAAAAAATGAGATATCAAAATATGTCATTATAATGTTTGTATCTATTAGGAATAGTGATTCTTAGTTAGTAATTTATGTGGGTAAGTGGAAGATAACGATCTATCATTTTTTAATTAAAAAAAATGGAAGTATTTTTCTTGAAAATCAAAATTTGTCATAACTAGAGCAAAAAATTGAAGCACTTACACATATAATCTTAACAAAGTTGAAAAACATGAAATGCAAGATTATGTGTCTAGTTTTCAAACATGTAATTTATTCCAATACCTATATGATAAAATTAATTTTGGATCTAGGATTTACAAAAAAATACCTTTTAAAAATCCTACACTTTGAGCCAAAACATGCACATGTATGGCCAACATAATTTTACCTAAATCAAACTACTTTTTCTAATTCCTTTTGGGAAAGGAGTGTATTATGGTGAAGTTTAATCAATATTAATCTTTACAAAATTTAAACATACTTTTTTTTTATTGGACCTAATTTGTATTTTTTTAACTCCTCATGTATGGACAACATAATTTGAGCTTAAATAATCACATTTTTTTTAATTGTGTAAAGAATGATGTCTACGTTGGTCACATATAACTTTTTTCAAAAAGTTTAAAACTTAAAAAGTTATAAAAAATTATTAATACTTATCATGTCAAGTTTATGAATAATTTTTTTTAAAATAATAATAATAAATGAAAAAATGTCTAATCATAAAAAAAATTACACATTTGAAAACTAGACATCATCATATATAATGGTATTCAATTTTATCAAAAAAATCTTAAACAAAGTCATCAACCATATTCCTAAAGTCATTTTTTCTCTTTTTTCTTTCATGCAATTTTACTTCTATATCCAAGATCGAGGGTTGAGTTTCCAAGGCTAGAAATTAAAATCACATGTTTTAAATTCAAATTTTATGAAATGTGTACCCACTCTAAAATGTGTGTCTATTTCATAAGGGAACAAATATATGATGCAAATAGAAATGAGTACCTATATTAAAATTGGTACAAGTTACATTTAAAATGAGTACCCTTTTTTTTTTAAAGTACCTATTTCTATTTAAAATAGGTACTCATAATATGGGTTTGAGTTTAGGTTCGAGTGTTTGATCTAAAATGGGTACCCATTCCTATCAAGAATATTTTAAAGTTGCAATTTTTACTAAAATTGGACCCATTAGATTGCACTTACCTATGGATACATGACTTGAATACTTCATGATGAGTGAATGAAAATTCAATTATCCAAGGTATAACTCAACTAATATTTTATCCTTTCTCTTTAGATGCTAGACAAAAAAGAACCATCAAAGGCATGCCATCCATTTAATGTGGTAGTTTTTCTCTAGTTTTGCTTCAATTATGTAATAGTCAAAGTAACTATTCATCAAATAAGTTATTTTTTTTAGATGTAGTGATACAATTTCTTAATGGCTTTCTTGACAATGCACAACTCATTTTTTCTCATTGGGGTAACCTTAAACCATGTCCCTAAATTTGTGTGAGAGACATTTGATTAGATGTCCACATACATGAGTATAATAACTTATGTAGGTATTTAGATACATTGGTCTATATTTCAATGGATGTGTAATTTCTAGCATTACAAGAATAAGTCTTGCATAGTATTACTATTCAAGCTCTAAAAATAATTCTATTGTGTAGAAATCCATAAGAAAGGTTTCTTGTTGTGTATGTGTTGAATGTGTAAGACAACTAAGAGGGGAGAAATGAGTCAATTTTCCTTAATATTATAACCTTAAAATACTTTTCAATCAGATCCACCAAACTCAATTTAAACTCTTAATCACTAAAATATATGAATGTGAAAAATACAACCATAAACATATGAAACACCATATTTACATGAAAAATGTTGTTAAGGGAAAAACCATGAAGAATATTATTATCAAATATATGAACACTAGTTAAGGTGGATTACAAGAAAGGTTCATGGCTAAAGGCTCACTCCCAAAGGGATCACTGCTTGAAAAAAGAAGTCTCATTATTAGAGGTCTCACTACCTAGATGAACAAGGAAATGATACACTAGATCCACCACTAATATAAAACTACAACACAATTGAAAGAGCTAGATTCACCTTTGATTGACTAATTCTGATACCTCTAACAAATTAAAGTTTACACTACTCTACACCACACTTCTTACTTAACTTATGCAATTGGGGAGATAGATCCTCAATCATACATCCTCATTGCACATATAGGCTAAGTGCAAGAAGTTGAGCCTACTTCTAGGGGAACTTTTTTCATGCAAAACCCACTTTTGGTGGTTGATGTTTTTAATAGAATTTTCTTGCAAAATTAAAACCCAATATAGATATGATTATTGTTTAGGGGGAAAATGGTGTTGATGAATTTAATAATGTAAACTATGTGAGATGTATTCATTAAATAACCATTTCCACACTAACCTTCAAAATATAAGAGAAAGAGGGGCTTCCAGGTGTAACTCTCAATATAGCCTACGTTAAAATATCAAAACCCAAGAAGAAAAAGGGATGTCAATGCTCAACCCAAATTATACTAAGGAAATACATAAGGAATTCCTCTTTCATGAAATGTAATATTTGATTAAGGTTATGTGAATGCATTTGTAAAATTAAACTAATTGATTTAGCAAGATAAACAATAGAGATCTAGGTGCTAAATGTAAAGCAATCAACCCTATTAAGAGGTGAAAACAGATCTAAGAAAATACATGAAATAGATAATGAAGTACTCACCTTGAAATATGAAGAGACATATTATTTTATACTCTGAGAAATTTTTTCTAGACCTGAAACTAAATTTATGATCATGGCCGAAAACTCAAAAAATGCTAAAAATCTCAAGCTATAAGGAACAGGTTGACCATGTTACCATTTTCTAAAATAGGCTGACCTAAGTCACCATGTTCCTGAGGCACTTTTCTAAAGTTGACCCAAATTTTTCTAATAGATCTTTGTTTGCAACTTCCAAATTTGTACCTAAAATTTTGGGATCTTGCTCCTGCATACAAAAAACTAGGTTTTTGGGGTTGGGGTGGATAAGGGCTTTCCTTGGTCAAGCCCTAGATTGAGGAATCAACCTTGAGTTGAAATTTAAATGTGTAAATGAAATAAGACAAATTTAAATATTCATGTTTCTTGAATAAACCCTTGTCAATAAGGATTTTGTTGTGTTTGTATGTTGATCGTGAACTTGCAATGTAGGAAATCTCGAAAAAGATATGGATCTACGAAAATCACTTCATGGAGCATGGATGTAAGTGTGGATAAAATGAAGAAGATGATGAATGACACAATGTAGATCTCCTCCCTTGATGGCCAACAATATTGTATATCTTGAAGAGGAAAGATTCCCACTAAGGATCCTTGAATCTTTGAAGACTTGAATGCTTGAATGTTTGAATTCTTGAATGCTTGAATGTTTGAATTCTTGAATTATAAAAATTTCCTCCTTTTATTTATTACTTCTTCATGATTTTTTACTTTCATTATTATTTCTCATGTGTGTCATGCCTTTTTATTCATTCATGCATTTCTTTATTTTTCATCCTTGTAAAATGAGGTGCCTAGGCTTCCTTTTATACAAGTTTTCGGGCTGGAAAACAAAGCAAGTCAATGAGGTCACTACATTTTGAGAATTAAATCTCCAAGAAAAAACTAGGCCAAAGGTTCAAAAACCCCAAGGAACAGGTCGATTTGGTCGAACTATTCTAGGGATGGCCCACAAGGAGCTAACCCTAGGGTCTCAGATATTGCATTGTTGAAAAGGGAGAATATGGGACTAAATAAGAGAAAGAGGTGATTGAGAAAATATCCATCCATGGTCTAAAAAGTTGATAAAGGATGGGAGATAAAAGGTCTTAATTAAGAAGTGTGTCCATTTTAAGATGGTACATTTAACCCCCACTTTAGCGAGAGTATGAGTTGCCTCAAACTCATGGTAAAGTAGATCGAAAAGAAAGAGATGATCTTATTATGGATAAGGAGAAAAATAAATTATCAAGCCTCCAAGAGACTTAATTCTTCATCAAATCCAAAATCCAAAATAAGAGAGATGTCCCTAACAAGAAAGTGTAGCCAACTTGCCCAATAAGGTTTGTGTTCCTTATTATGAACTACATGAAATAAAAGAAAAAGAAAAAGGGTGCATCAAAATATGGAATTGAATGGTCTAGAAAGTGTGTGTGGAATGCTAGTCAACTCATCAAAGGATTCAACTTCAAGGGAACTCTATGTCCCAAAAATAAGAATAAAAAAATAACCCAAGCATAAGGATGTGTGTATCCTTAAGGGATCAAAAGGCAATCAGGCTTCCTAGACTGTCAATAGTCCCAAGAAGGATAAAAAACAAGGATCGGGCCTCCTGAACTATTAGTAATCCAAAGAGAGATATAAAAGAGAAAAGATCCCACAATAACTATCAATATTTCAATAAAGGAGACAAAACTACCAATGTGTGTGTGTGTGTGTATCTACAAAAAGTGAGTGGAGTGTATGCCCCTACGTTAAAGCAATTAAAAATGCCTCAATAGGAGAAATGGATTTAATGAAAGCATACATGCATCTACGAAGAATTTTTTCACTGTGAAATGCCCCTAGGAGAGAACATTCCAAGGGAAATGAACACAAAACAAAAGAGGGAACACGAAAGGATTCACTAAATTTGGGGTTAGTGTGATCATATGATAATATGTAATATTATATAAAGTATGAAATGTCATCATTCCCCAAATGAAGTAGAGCTACAACATAATGGAGGAAAAACATGTAAGGTATATGAAGAAGAGTCTTTTTAGGTCTGCAACACTGAGACCAAAAAGGATCGACACTACTATTTCACAAGCATGCAAGTAGACTAAACAAGGGCACATTTAAGAATAATAGAACATATACAACACAACATCTAAAAAAAAATAGAAGGAAAGAGATACAAATAGAAGAATGACACAACATGTTTGATTACTTTATCATCCTGTGCCAATGGAGTAGTCAAGAATCGTCTAAATCAATCTAGACAAAACACATAACAAAAGACAATACGGGGGAAACATAATACAAACAAAAAAAGACTACCATGCTAGAAAAGTCCACATCAAGCATGCCACACTCCCCCCATCTCAGCCTAAAATTTTAGGGAAGGATGAGCAACTTTAAAGAGAACAACATCCAACATAGTAGGAAACACTGCCAAATCCAAACAAGGATTGTGGTGGGAGTTACTACATGCTCTTGACTAGGAGTGATTGTAAGCTACATAGAAATCATGTTAGGTAAATCATAATCCTTATCAATAATATTATATTCATCATTACTAACATGTGCATTAGAATCATCATCAAGAATATCTTTCATATCAAGATTAATAGAATCTAAAATATGAACATAATCATCATGTTTATCCTTTTTTATATTGTTATTTTGATTAACTTCCTTTAAATGCTCATGCATGGGTTAACACAAGGGAGGAAAAGGTTGAGAGGAAGAAACAGTGTGATAAGAAAGGGAACAAGCCTTAGCCTTAGCTTGATGGTTCTTGTGATGCTGACAAGCATGTTTGTTACGAATGGTTTTACAAGATAAATTTGAAGGATTGGGTTCTACAATCATAGGTTCCAGAGAGGGAATGACTATAGATTGAGGAAAAGTAGGTGGAGGAATAGGTGGGGTAGGTAAGATAGCTACATGAGTAGCATCCTTAGGAAGTCTAAGCTCAATAATCTTTTCTACCTTGTAACATTGATAGGATCAAAAGAGATGATCAAGATGGCTAGGCAGTTTTAGAGGGAGAGATGACCAAATGAAAATCTATAGATCAACACAATCTCAAGGATGTGAAGGTTTGTAAACGAAATTATTAATGGTGATAACTTCTCCTTTGTGGTAAACTTTATGCACTTATGAATAGGAGAGGCTATAGCTTACATGGAGGAAATCCACAGGATGCCAAGCTTAACCTGAAATTGATTTGAAGTAGGAATGAAAATAAAGGTAGTGTAAAAAACCTTACCAACAATAGTCACATGAAGATGAATAAAACCTTGAGGGAGATAAATAAAACCATTCCAGGTTTGAATCCAAAAACTAGATGTATCATAGGTATCCTTATGCAATCATGTACTAAAAAGATGTTCTTCAGTGATAACATTCATGGTGGAAGATAGATTAATAAAAATACCATGAGTAGGGATATGAGAAACCCTAAAAGTAATGTAAAGAGGACCATTAGGTGCTTTAAACATATTTGAGTAATCAAAGGTGATAGGAGATAAAATTTTAGGCAAAGGTTGAGGTTAAGACTCAACGTTATTAATCACATGATTAGCTTCTTCTACCTTATCATCATAACTAATATTGGTAACCAGAGAAGAATGTTGATTAATGACATTTGTTGAATGTGAAGGCAAAGGATTGGTGTAAATTTGGAAATTATAGTTAGGAGGCTCTATGGACTTATTCGTATTATTAACCTCAATATCAAAATATATAGCATTGGAATCAATAAGGTGTTGAATAGAATTCTTCAAAGTATAACACCTTTTAGTATCATGACTAGGTTGAGAATGGTATTGATAAAAAGTATTTTGATCAAATGACTTAGGCATTGGTTTTCTATTATTAATAGGATGGATAGGAGAAAGTTTAATAATGTTAGAATTAATTAACTTCTTCATCACCACATGAAAAGGTTCAGATAAAGAAGTATACTTACAATTAGGATGATACATAGAGGAAAAAGTAGTCATATCTTTGGATGTAGCGACCACTTGATCATCAAATGTGTTTGTTGACTTGTGAATTTTTATGTAGTTATTAGGCTTAGAGAACTCATTTTTATTAACAATGGAATCACTCTTACCCAAAGTAACAGTAGCCATTGGAGTAGAGCTCTCAAGTTGGCTCACTTGTAACTGATAGTGGCAAAGCACTACACAAAGATGTGAAAATTAAGTATACTCAGTAATGAGAATCTTATCTCTAATGTCCTTTTGCAAATTAGAAATAAAATTGCATTGAATATCATGATCAGGCATAAGAGAAGAAAATTAAGCATACAAATGTTTAAATCTACCAATAAAGTCACTAAATTATTCTTTAACATTTTGCTTACAATGCATTAAATCGGTCAAAGAAATCTGAGCACCAATGCTATTTTGAAATTTTTGAATCAAGGCATTAGCGAGCATTTGAAAGGAATTAATAGAGTAAGGAGGTAAAGATAAATACACTTGCAAAGATTTATCCCTAAAAGTACTTGTGAACAACTTAGTCATGAGCCTAAATTCATAAGTGAAATCACTACATATAGTTCAGAAAGTCCTAACATGAATCACATGATCACCCTTACCATTATAAGTCTCAAGACAAGGTATGTCTATATGTTGTGGGATAACAACACAGGGGATATCTAAGGAAATGGGATTAGCAATATCACATGTAGGGATGTTGTACTTGGATTGAGTGAATTTAGCTACTTATTGTTGTGAATCAGTGATAGTTTGAACTTAAGATACTAATGGTAGGATTAGAAGTCCCAATAGTAGGCATAGACATATTGGATGTACTAGGAAAGGTTTAGGATTTGAAGGAAAATGTAAGGATTTTTGTGGAAGATTAGAAGGAAAGAGAAGAGGATTGGAATATGTGAAAGAGACATCATTGTATGAGGTTAATAAGGAAGTATGGAGGTAGGAGGAATACTCAAAGGAAGTGAAGGATTAGGAAGACCAAAACTTAAAGGAGTGTAAACTTGTGTAGAAGTTCTCATGAGATGTGACATATAACTAGGAATACTAGGAATGGTAGTAGAAATCGGGATAGAAGGTTCAACGGTTGTTGAAGGAGGAGTGTATCCTAACTCTTGAGAACATTCCATCAAAGACTTAGCATGAGTATCAATAAGGTGTGAGATACCATAAAAAATATATATGTTATTGTCATCATGAGTAATACGCTTCTTAATAGCCTCAATAGAGGCAATACTATCAAAATTTGGGTTCTCTTGCACAAGCCAATTTTCCAATTTATCAAACTTATGAGAGATCTTATAAACTTGGGAAGGAGAAATTGTTAAGGCTTCATCATCATCGTGGGAGAAATGAGAAAAAATATGCTCCATTATGGGAGTGAGATCTTGAGGGAAAATATTAGTATCATCATGGTTCCTAGGAAGGAAAGAAGAATCATGGTCAAAAGAGCCCATGAGTCTGTGACTTCTCCCAACAGGAATGCTAGAGGTTGGACTTAGTGTAATAAAGCTCATGAAAGAGGACATCACAAAAGGAAACTCTAATGATATCTAACCACAAAATTCTCATTATAATAAAGAGAAAGGAAATATCAAACCACACACATATAGCTAAATCTAAATCCAAAATAGGGTATGCCAATGGGAAAAGGGAAATCAAGGGATGTAACTCCAAATTCAAAAGGTTGTTGTAATGTGTCACATTTACCAAAAGAAAGTTAATGATCAATGCAAAAAGGGAAAACAAGGGATCTAACTACAAGAATGAGGTATAGGACATCGGTTTCACCAAAAAATTTAGGGGGAAAATGGTGTTGATGAATTTAGTAATGTAAACCATGTGAGATGTATTCATTAATTAACCATTTCCACACTAACATTCAAAATACAAGAAAAAGAGGGGCTTCAAGGTGTAACTCTTAATAGAACCTAAGTTAGATTAGCAAAACCCAAGAAGAAAATGTGATTCCAATGCTAAACCCAAATTATACTAAGGAAGTACACAAGAAAGTCCTCTTTCATGAAATGTAATATTTGATTAAGGTAATGCAAATGCACTTGTAAAATTGAACTAACAGATTTAACAAGATAATAAATAGAGATTTAGGTGATAAATGTAAGCAATCAACCCAAATAAGAGGTGCAAACATATCTAAGAAAAGACATGAAATAGATAATGAAGTACTCACCTTTAAATATGAAGAGGAATATGCTTTTCTACTCTAAAAATTGTTGTTCTAGACATGTAACTGAATTTTTGATTGTGGATATGTGATCATGACTGAAAACTTAGAAAATGCTAAAAATCTCAAGCTACCAGGAACAGGTCAACCATGTCATTGTGCTCCAAAATAGGTCGACCTAAGTCACCATATTCTCAAGGTACTTTTATGAAGTCAACCTAGATTTTTATGATTAGATCTCTATTTGTAACTTCCAAATTTGTACTTACAATTCCAATATCCTCCTCTTGCATATAGAAAACTAGGTTTCTGGAATTGGGGTGGATAAGGGCTTACCTTGTTCAAGCCCTAGATTGAGGAATAAGCCTTGAATTGAAATGTAAATGTGTAAATGAAACAAAGAAAATATAAATATTCACCTTGCTTGAAGAAACCCTTATCAATAAGGATTTTTTTTGTGTTTGTATGTTGATCATGAACTTGCAATGTAGGAAATCTCCACAAATGTTATGGATCTACCAATAACACTTCATGGAACCATGGATGTAAGTGTGCATCAAATGAAGAAGATGATGAATTCCATAATTTAGATCTCCTCCCTTGATGGCCAAAAATATTCTAGATCTTGAAGAGGAAAGATGCCCACAAAGGATCCTTGAATCTTTGAAGACTTGAATGCTTGAATTCTTGAATAATCAAATTGTCCTCCTTTTCTTCAATTCTTCTTCATGATTTTGTTCTTTTGTCATGATTTCTTATGTGTTTCATTCCTTTTTATTCATTCATTCTATGCATTTCTTTATTTTTCATCCTTACAAAATGAGGTGTCGAGGCTTCCTTTTATACAAGTTTCTGGGTAGGAAAACAAAGCAAGCCGATGGGGTCACCACATTTTGAGAATTAAATCCCCGAGACAACACTAGGCCTGAGGTTCAAAAACCCCAAAGAATAGGTCAACCTAGGTTGATGTGTTCCTGGAATAAGTCGACCTATTCTAGGGTTGGCCTAAAAGGAGCTAACCCCAAGGTCTTTTATACTGCATTGTTGAAAAGGGAGAATATGGGATTGAATAGGAGAAAGAGGTGATTGATCATGAATCCATCCATAGTCTGAAAAGTTGATAAAGGATCAGAGCTAAAAGGTATTAAATGAGAAGTTGGTCCAATTTAAGATGGTATAATTGCATAACTTTAAAATATAAAATTTTGGTTTAGCTGGACTAATGTTTCTAGTTTTTAAATAATTTATAATAAAATAGGTACATAAGAGTGAAATAATAGGGTTTCTTATTTTTATAATAACTTCAAAAATTTCACATTTTTTGAAAATAAAATTATATGACATCAAACTAAAGACAATTCTTTTCACTTTGAAAAAAAGAAAATTTGAGAAATGATGAGTTTAGGTCAACTTATGTTTGTCGTACACAAGTCATTTTCAATACAAAAATCACACCCAATAAAAAATAGTAACCAGGGATATATTTTTAAAAATTATAAAAAAATATGCTCATCAATCTTATGTGTCTTAAAAATCACATCCCAAAAGGAATAAAAGAATACTTTCTTTTAGGTCAAATTATGGTTATCATATATGGGGCATGGAAGCTCTAGAAAAAGTGACTTTTAAACAATGGTTTTTGGAAACACCTAGTGAAAATAAATTTTTATTATCTGGGTATTAATACAAATTACATATTTAGAAACTAGACTTTCAATGCTACATTTATTATTAATGAATTTTTTAAAGATTTAACCTTTAAGTTCTTCAAACTTATACGTCAATTACAATGAATTCTGAAAAACATAAAAAATAGCTCCACTTTTTTACCAAAAAGTGGATGCAACTTCTTCTTGGCACCCTACACATACTTGAAAATAATTCAAACAAATACATATATTTTCCACACTCAACCTTGAATGATTTATCCTTTATTTATACCAAATTTTTATTTGTGGAGTCTCCTATTGTCAGTCATGCAAGTACCAAACAAAGTTTTGAATTTGGTCGGCACTAAACATTCTCGTGGTGGGGAGGAATGAGAAGTAGACTACAAAAAATCTTATATGAGACCAAAAATACTATCATACACATTACATATCTTCTTGTATACACTGAGACAAGTAATTAAAGTGTAAACATCAAAGTTCAGTTAAACCTAGAGGAAGAACACCATCAATCTTTAAAACTATGTCTGTAAGCCAAAAATATCGTGCTAACTAAAATGAGAAGATAAGTGTTAGCATTAACAAGGAATAAATAACAATTACATGCAAAAATAACCAATATCAGAAAACACATAAACCACACAAAAGAGAATAGAAGACACAAAGATTTAACGTGGTTGACCCAATCCTTGAGCTACGTCCACCAACAACAAGTCCAATATTATTATTATCCACTGATTAGAATCTATAATCCCTTACAGCGCAATTTCGTCACAAGTACTAAAACCATACATTTTGAAATCTCTAACCCTAAGCCATATTATACAATATTTTTTCGCTTTAGGGTTAGAATGAGTTACAACATGTCAGCCCAAAAATAGCTAAAAATAAATCGGCCCCCAAAAAAATTTCCTCAGGGGCGCACTCTTGGGGGCTGCCACCCCTAAACCCCGGTGAGGGCAGGAGGAAAAGTGTATAGTACTTTCTTGATTAGTCACCACAAGCTAACAATGAGGAAATTAATACTTAATTTCCAAAATCACATCACCAAAAGCCATCACGTGAAGAAATGAAAAACACACATTTCATAGAGAGAATATAATTAGCCACAACCTTACTCTTGCAAATACTGATTCTAATGCACAACACTTTGAACCATAAAATCTTAATTCCAACAACTCCAAATATTACCCAACAACATGTATCAAAATCCCACTTAAAGATTGCAACATTAAGAACATGCAAAGAAAAATCCTCAGCACCACTACACAAAAAAAATGTTGACACCAATGAAAACCATACAGAATCACTTCTTATCCAAACTCACTCATTTTTCTCAATACTACAACAATATGATCTATTTATAAGAATAAGTGGCATGGAAGAGGCTGATTATTTCTTATGCTAGAAATTTACATGTAACTTTCATAATTCAACAAGACTCTATGGTATTACTCAATCTTAGATTACCTTGATATCTTATGAATAGCCTAGTTACTACATTTTCATAGTATCAAAATTACATTTGATAAACTACAACTGATTGAATATCTTCATTGAAAGAATGGACAAGTGAAAGCCAATGATTGATGATCACCGTGATACTAAAGTGATATGTAAGACAATTAAATTAGTCAATGTATTGTCATTGATGTCAACTATTTTTTACTATACTTATCGTGATGGTTACAAACATCTAAAGAAGGAAACTGATAAAGGAATGAGATATCTACATGAAGATGAGATGGATATGAAAGATATGGCTATGGTATACATTCGGTAACTTATTGATGAGTCTATGGCATAATTTTTTTGACTTGATTATATTACATGATTCTATTATGTATTCAAGATCAGAATTGAACAAGCTTATGTGGTGGGTAAATAAAGATTTATGTATACACTGAGCTAGTGTAGTGTATATCAAGTACACTATTAACTGAGCTGGTAATCACTGACACATTCTGGTATTGACCGAGTGAAAGAAACAATTAACGTTTATAACAACCAACTGAATTGATGAGCTAGGCAATTACTTATGATATCCGAGGTAGAAGATAAAGTTTTTTATGATGATCTAACGACTGACAAAATTCAAGATTGATTGGATGAAGGAGAATGAAATCTGTTATTGACACAACTGCCGAGGAAGGTTAAAGTGGAAAAATGAATGATGAAGATTAAGAGGTAAAATCAACAGATGAAAAGAAAATGATTTATGTTGTCTATTTAAGGAGACACGAGATTCATTATTGAGTATGGGATTATTGATACTGTGGAAGAATTCACATGAAAATGATTATTTTCATGTACAGCTGATCAAACTGGTTGAAGACGGAACTGAGTTGAACTAAAAACATTACCGAGCATCAGAGAAGCATTCACCAAGTGAAATAAAGTTGGAGGATATGAAGGATTAATTTGTTTATTGATCAGAGGAGGTATTTTGAGCTTAGCATAGATCTAAAAATTTGCAAATCATAGTTGTGTTTGAGTCAGATCATTACTGTATCAGTTTAACCTTTGTTACAGATAAATCTCTTAACCGAGTGAGACTTAACAATTTTTTTAATTTCAACATGACATTCAATGAATGTTGATTGTTTTCTTGTTGGCCCCATAGTGAATGATGGTCAAAGGAGGACTATTAGTGATAAATCCTCTAACAAGGTCACACCTTATAGTGTGCTTTGTAACCTTTAACAAGGTTGGCTCCTTACTAGGCTCACTTTAGAAGAGTGAATTATTTTGGGTTACCGGTCCCAAGTTGTTTTTCCCTTAACATGGTTTCCATGTTAAAAATCTACATGTTATGTGTGTATGATGCACTTGAATTGTTATTTTTCTTTACACATTTCATAACTGGATAGATCGGTGAAACTAATATTGAATTTACTGGCAATCGGTAGATAAAGAGTAAGATATAGTTGATAACTTACTGAGTTGATTATTTGATTGAAAAGTTTTAATATATACATCTAAGAGATTTAGGACTATAGGATAACTGGAATTAACTAATTCACCCCCCCCTCTCAGTTATCTAATAATTGGTATTAGAGCATAGAGTGCTTGGAAAGAAAATTTTGAAGGACTTAACCTAAATATCACAAGATGTATAAGAGAGAGGTGCCAAAATTGAATAAAGATAACTTCTCGACATGGAAAAGCTGAATGAGATTGCATCTATCTAGAATTGGAGAATCTTCTATATACTACTTGGATAACAATTACATCTAGCCTACCGCACCTTTGACTGTTGATCAAATGAGAGATAGACATGAACATAATGTCTCAATGATAGAGATTGTTTCTTCCTTATCATATGCCAAATTTGAAGATGTCAAATGATCCAGGAGAATCCTGGGTGTAAGAGCAATCTTGCATCACCCAAAAATATTTTTGGTTTTGTTTTCCATAAGGGCTATCTTGTGTAGAGCTACTATTTATGGAAACTTGCTATTTTTTTTAGTAAGTTGGTCATCCGATCTCGAAATGTTCTGATTTCTTCCCTAGATGTTTATTTTGGTCATATCAGCCTTCTAGTAGAGTTTCATTGACAGATCAAGTCTAGCTTTGTAGATATTGAAGATTTTCAATATTGGCAAAAGGGTACATAAACTTTGAACTATGTTTTGAAGGCTTTAGAAGCCCCAGATGAGGTCAAAAATTTGGGTGATAGGCACTTGCATGAGTCATGCCTGCAGAGCGCTTCGTGGCCTTTCCAGAATGGGTTTATAATAGTAAATTAGGTCAACTGGCAATGACTTATGGTCTTCGAAAGTTGGGTCACCTGAAATAGCGGAAAATGATTTTCCTTCAAAATTTATGTTTGGGTTTCAAAATTTATTTTGAGCCAACTTTGATGTAATAAATTGTAAAATAAAATAATTCTAAGTTTGGTCAGCCTTGTTGGATAAATTCTAGAACCTTCCTAGGTGATGAAAAATTGCCTATATAAGGAAGGTTGTAGTGTTGTCTTAGGCAGTTTGAGATAGTTCTAGGTAGATCTGGGTAATAATTCAAAGCTTTGTCCTACATAATACTATAAAAAGGAATGCCCATGTGGCTTTGCAAATTGTAATTCTAAAATTTGTAATTCCACATTTGTGGAGATAATAAGAAGTCCATTTTCTGTTCTTGCAAATGTTGTTGTTTCTCTATTTTTGTTATGTGTTTGTGATATTAAGGGGAGCACCCTTAATCAAGCGGTATCAGAGTAGGATTTTCTTAGTATGTAAACAGATTGCTGATTGTGAGGTAGTTTGCACCAGGACCATGGGTTAGGGTTTCTGTGTAAATAGATTGCCGACTGTGAGGCAGTTTGCACCAAGACTATGGTTAGGGTTTCAATGAGGAGCATGAAAATGCCTCCACAAAGAGAACATGGTGGAAGAGCTGGTGTTGTAACACCCGAGGTTAGGGCACTGTAGAGACAAGTGTAAGCATTGCAAAAGGAGATTCGTAGAGGAATGAATCTTAATATCAAAGATGAAAGCGAGGATGAAGCCGAAGAAGAAGATCAAGAAGGAGAAGTTGAAGTTGTGAACCAGGAGGAAGAAAGACTTTTTCGAGCCATCTCAAAGATAGGGAAAAGACCTAAGATTAAGGTTCTAACATTTTCTAGAAATCTTAACCCAGAAGAATTGTTCGAGTGGATCAATGAATGTGAAGAATATTTTGAGTATGAAGATATTGGGGATCCTGATAGGGTCAAATTCATGAAGGCCAGACTGAAAGGTCATGAAAAGATCTAGTGGCAAGACATTCAATTGGAGCGAAATAGAAGAGGGAAAGATAATATCACAAGATGGGATCGGATGGTGGATAAATTGAAGTGATAGTTCATCCCTGTTGATTATGAGCTTGACTTACTAAAGAAAATGCAAAGTTTGAAGCAAGCAGGATGATTTGTTTAGGAGTATACAAAGGAGTTCTATCGAATCCTCATTAGAATAGGACATGTAGAAGCTGATAAGGAGAAATTTTATTGTTACCTTAATGGGTTGAGGCCAAACATTCAGGAAGAATTGAATATGGTTCGAATGAACATTATTGAAGAGGCATACCAGTTTTCCCTTAAAGTAGAGGAAAAGTTGAATAGGAAGTTTGAGAGCAGACAAAGCAGAAGAGGTTATGATGGAAGATCTAGTGGATGGTCATATGGAGATCAAAATGAAGATTTGAAAAAGAAGGATGAGGCCAGTAATAGTTAGAATCAGAGAGGAGATAATTTCAATCGTTTCCATGATCAGAACAATAGAGATCAGAGAGGAAGAGGAAGAGGACAAGGTTCAAGAAGAGGAGGCTTCCATGGAACATGTTTTCACTGTGGAGAAGAAGGTCATAGGGTATTTGAATGTCCTCAATTCCAAGGAAGGATAGATAGGAGGAATGAAGGCCAAGAGTGGCACATGTAGATGAAGATGCCAGATCATCAAATTCTGAAGATGCTAAAAGAGGAGAAACACTGATCAATAGAAAAGTCTTGCTGAGTGGTGAGAATGAACCTGAACAAAGGAGGAGCCTATTTGACACCAGGTGCAAGTGTGAGGGTAAATGTTGTGATGTGATTATTGATAGTGGAAGCACTAATAATTTGGTGTCAGAAGAGATGGTGACAAATTTGAAGCTCAAGAGGTAGAAATATCCACATCCATATCGGGTTGCCTAGGTGCAGGATGACCACAATGTCATGGTCAGTGAATAGTGCCTAGTAAAGTTCAAGATCAACAGGTACCAAGATGAGGTACTATGTGATATCATATCTATGGATGCATGTCATATATTGTTGGGTAGACCGTGGTAGTTTGACAGATGTGTTGTACATGATGGTCATGCAAATAGCTATTCCTTGATAAAGGATGGAGTGTGACATAAGCTAAAACCATTGAAGGAAATAGAAGAAAAGGTATGTGGTAATGCAAGAATAAATTTTGTTGATAGAGGAAATTTTTTAGATGGTATGTGACATGAGCATATGTGTTTTACCTTAATTACAAAGGCTAAGAAAGAGGAAGTAGAAGATGTACCTGTAGAAGTTGCAGAATTATTGAATGAGTTTCAGGATATTGTATTTGATAATGTGCCTGATGGATTACCACCAGTAAGAAAGAACAGTCATCAGATGGATTTAATTCTAGGAGCTAGTTCGCCAAATAAGGCAGCACACAGAATGACACTAGCAGAAAGTGAAGAGTTGAAGACAAATTTGAAGTTTAGTTTATCACATCATCCATAGATTGTATATGGAAGTAGTCCCAGAAATGCATCTAAGTTGAGAAAGATAGATAAAAGAGAAATAAGTAGTGCTGAAGCTGAGGATTTTGTAGAAGACTTGAAGAACATCCATGAGGAGGTGAGGAAGCATATTACTAGATGAATGTGCAGTATACGGCTAAGGCAGATAAGAAAAGGAGGCATAAGGAATTTCAGGTTGGAGATGATGTCATGGTTCATTTGTGAAAGGAGTAATTTCTAGTTGGTACATATAACAAGCTGAAAATGAAGAAATTTGGACCATGTAAGATACTAAAGAAACATGATTCAAGAAATGCATATGAGGTAGAATTGCCTACTGAGTTGAATATTTCACCAGTATTTAATGTTTCAAATCTGACAGAGTATCATGAAGGAGGTGTTAAAGATGTGGTTACAGCAGCACAGTGGAGTATTCCAGCAACTAGTTTAGCTATCAAGGAGGTTGAGGACATACTGGATAGTTGTGTTGGCAAAAGCACAAGGAACAGGACATATGAAGAATATTTGGTCAACTGGAAAGAAGGACCTGTTGAAGATTCATCATGGCTAACAAAGGAGGAGGTTAACCATCTTGGTTTTCCTCTGCACACCTGAGTCATGACAGGGTCACTTCTCAAATTACCCTAGGTGTCTGATGCAGGAGCATCCTGGGTGTAAGAGCAATCTTGCATCACCCAAAAATATTTTTGGTTTTGTTTTCAATAAGGGCTATCTTGTGTAGAGCTTCTATTTATGGAAACTTTCTATTTTTTTTTAGTAATTTGGTCATCTGATCTTGGAATGTTCTGATTTCTTCCCTGGAGGTTCATTTTGGTCATATCAGCCTTCCAGTAAAGTTTCATTGACAGATCAAGTCTAGCTTTGTAGATATTGAAGATTTTTGGTATTGGCAAAAGGGTACAAAAACTTTGAACTCAGTTTTGAAGGCTTTAGAGGCCCCTGATGAGGTCAAAAATTTGGGTGATAGGCGCTTGCACAAGGTAGGCATGTAGAGCACTTTTTGGCCTTTCTAGAATGGGGTTATAATAGTCAATCGGGTCAACTAGTGATGACTTATGGTCTTCGAAAGTTGGGTCACCTGAAATGGCAAAAAATGATTTTCCTTCAAAAATTTTTTTTGGGTTTCAAAAGTTATTTTAAGCCAACTTTGATGTAATAAATTGTAAAATAAAATAATTCTAAGTTTGGTCGGCCTTGTTGGTTAAATTTTGGAACCTTCCCAAGTGGTGGAGAATTGCCTATATAAGGAAGGCTGTAGTGTTGTCTTAGGCAGTTCGAGATAGTTCTGGGTAGATCTGGGTAATAATTCGAGGCTTTTTCCTATAGAATACTATAAAAGGGAATGCCCGTGTGGCTTTGTAGATTGTAATTCTAAAATTTGTAGTTCCACATTTGTGGAGATAATAAGAAGTCCATTTTTTGTTCTTGCAAATTGTTGTTGTTTCTCTGTTTTTGTTATCTATTTGTGGTATTAAGAGGAGCACCCTTCATCATCAAGACATGTACTACTACCAAATTAATGTGGGATAATAAAACAACCAATCTAAGGATACTATCAGTTCTATCCGAGGAGGAGGTATTATTGAAGAAGACACTGTTGTGAGTAAAATTCTTATAACCTTGCTGCCTATTTATGCTATTAGAATCTCTGGAATCCATGAAATGAGATCACCATGAGTAATCATCTACACTTGATAGCCTAATCGATAAAATAACTACCTTTGAGTTGAATAACTTGGATAATAGTATTGTTCCAAATGTTGAGTCTGCATTTATGTCATCTTTGAAAATTGGTTAATCAAGCAGTAAACACATGATAAGAAATGAGAGTGATGGTGACAATGATGAGGATGAACTTGAAGCATTAATGGCTAGATGACTATAGAAAGGTAAAGGAAGATACAAAGGAAAATTACCTTTGGTATGTTTTAACTGTAAAAAAATTGGTCCCATTGTAGCTAGGTGTCCTAACCAGAAAGAAGATGATAAAGACAATGAATGATCCGGTGAAAGAAAGTTTGGAAAAAGAGATAACCGAGAACATAAAGGCAACTGACAGTATGACAAAAGAAGCAATCGAGACTAGAAAGATAAAGGAAAGAAATAATGTTACCTTGTTCAAGATGATGATGATGACACTGACACCGACACTGATGAAGACATTGAGGTGGTATTTGTAGCCTTGAAAGAAGATTTAAAAGAAGAAGAAAGGTATGTTGAAATAACACTCATTTGTAAAGTTAGCAAGAATGATAGTTGGATTATTAATAGTGGTTGTACACATCATATGATTGGTGATGAAGACAAATTTGAATACCTTGAACATTATAATGGTGGATCTGTTAAAATGGGAAATGATACATCTTGGCTAGTAAAAGGAAAAGGATCTATCTTGTTGAACAATAAGATCAAATGTGAGAATGCATATTGGATGAAGGGACTTAACTATAATCTGTTGAGTGTAGCACAACTGAATAACTCAGGTCACCAAGATGCATTTGAAAATAGAAAGGTGAAAATCTATGATGAGACTGGAAAGTTGGTTGGTACTGGTGAACAATCTAAAGGTAATCTATTTTACCTTAACAATGTTGAAACTTCTTGTTTATTAGCTAGAAATGAAGATGTGTGGTTATGGCACAAAAGACTATGTCATGTGAATTTTGACAACATGGTTAAATTTAGTAAGAAAAGGAGAGTTAGAGGCTTACCGAGCTTATCCAAACCTGACCATGTCATGTGTAAACAATGTCAAATGGGAAAAATGACAAAATCTATTTTTAAGAGCAAGAACTATTCATCTAATGCTATTTTGGAATTAGTTCATACTGACTTGTGTGGTCCTATGATAACTCAGAGTTATTATGGAGATATTTCATCTTATTTGTTAATGACTACTCTAGAATGATGACTATTATGTTTTTGAAAGAAAAATATGAAGCTTTCAAGATGTTTAAATGGTATAAAGCTAAAGTGGAAAAGAGTTAAAATGCTTAAGATTAGATAGAGGTGGTGAGTTTATTTCAGATGAGTTCACTAACTTTTGTAATGAGCATGGAATTAAAAGATAGATTTCTACACTAAGAACACCACAACAGAATGGAATTACCGAAAGGAGGAATAGGTCTATTGTTGATTGTGCTAGAATAGTAATGATTGAAAAAGATGTTGCACATATATATTAGAGAGAAGTTGTTATTACTCTTGTATACACATTGAACCAAGTACAACTGAAGAAAGATTCAAAGAAGACACCCTATGAGTTGTGGTATGGTTACACACCGAATGCAAGTTATTTTAGAATATTTGGAAGTAGATGTTACATTCTAAAAGATGATAGAAATGGGAAATTTGATTCAAAAGGTGATGAAGGAATATTCTTAGGATATTCTACTAAAAGAAAAGCTTACAAATTTTTGAATAAAGCTACTAACAAAATGATTGAAAGCACAAATGTGAAGGTTGATGAGTTTGCTGAGAAAATGATGAAGAAAGAAAAAAGGAACTAGAAGATTATGGTAGATTCACATACATTGAGCAACCTGACACTCTACCTGAGAAACAACCTAAAATTACTGAGCAACAGGATAATGATACCGAGCATCATCCTATAGAGACCAGGGATAACTTTAAGAAACCCCCTTCTAGGAAAAAGTGTAAAATTGTGGTGAATCGTACATCATTTTAGGGGGGAATTTGTTTTAATGCAGGCGAATGTTTGTTTCAAATCCTCATTTTTTCATAGTTTGTATTGGTGATTTTTTCCCTGTTGAATGAAAATTTCATAAATTGATGGCGAATTCTTCAGTCATGTGGGGAAAATATATATTATATGAGGTGAATAATTTTCTTTTGAAGTAAAAAATTATAATATATGAGGCGAATGATTTTTTTTTTGAAGGGAAAAAATATAATTGTATTGGTGAATTTTACAAATTGTTTGAAAATTAATTTATTTTATTGGCTAAACGTTCGTTAATTATGGGAAAAAAATATATTTTATTGGCAATTTTCAAAAGATGGGACATAACACGGACACATAACCTAACATAAGATACCTAACATACATACATTATTTTATAATAATAAATGTATTATTTGAGATTGTCTGATGATCGAAGATTAATGGCTGAAGTTTAATTTTGGCCCCAATTGCTTGAAGGAAACAGAGTTGTCGAGGAAGTCACCAAAATGTTGACACATATCAAATAAGGGTAACTTGTCTATAGACTATAGTGTACACATGTTGGTATCGATAATCATGGTCCTATTACTATAGTGCAACTTGTAACCTCTTAACTCGGTAAGAAATAAATGCCTTGTCAGTGACAAGCGACATTCTTTAACTTGTCATGCACCACTTCCAAATTCGTATAGATGATATAACCAATATCTGACATTTTTGCATTTATGGGAAAGATTTACTGCCAGATATGAAATATTAAGGACAAAATTTTAATTTCTCACATGCATGCATTTAGGGAAAGATTTACATGAAAGATTTAGAGGCATATTAAGGACAATGGATTTAATACCATTAAAGACAAAATAATTTATTGCTAAGTAACAATCAAGGATTCAAGGGCTATTTATAGACGATCTAGCTTCATTATTCCTCGATTCATCTTTGCTAGATAATTTGTTTGTTTAGGTCATTAGTCTGCACTCTACACTCTGCACTCTACAAATAATTTGTTTTTTATTTTTCTAAAGTTTTAGATGGACACTCTAATTAGGCTTAGATGCACATCTGAGGAGGCCCAAAAGGCCTTTCTAGGTTCCTTTTTAGATGAAACCTTACAATCAATTTGTAAGGAGGGTGGAGCTTTTGTAATAGAGGTTGTTAAAATGGTGCTAGGCATAGAGTTTCTGCACAATGAAGATAGGCACAGGGTCAACACAAACATTACATCCCATTTTTTGGCATCTCTTCTCGACCTCAGAGGAGAGAAGGTGGACATGTTAATGCTGCTAAGGAGGGTTTTTAAAGAAGAATATCTGGGGGACAATGTTGATGTTGTCATGTTCATGAAAATAGGGGTGGGGATCCCTTGGGAAAGTGAAATACCCAAGCTTCTCCTCCCAGGCTAGAATGTGGCCATGTAACCTTTTCTTTTGGGCTTGAATGCTAGGAAATATAAGTGCCATAGGAAATGGGCCCTAATTTCTAGGGATTTTCGCTGAAAGTGGTTTATGCTTGATGAAGTGGAGGCTCAGGAGGGGCAATACAAGTGGCTCGATAAATTCTCAAAGTTAATCCTCTCTGTAGAATTCTACTTCGATGGAGCCGAAGGGAAAAATCAGTAGTGGACTACTACTAGTTTTTTTTTTATAAAAACATACCTCATTTTTGGGTTTTTTTGTTTATAGTAGGTTTCTCTTTGTACTAGAAGTGGACAATGTAATTATAATTTTATGAAAAAAATAATGAAAATTTCACAAGCTTTAGCTTATTTCAATTTGTACAAAAAATGTTCTTAGACTTCTCTGTCACTCTGATTGCAATATTTTAATTAGTTGTTTTATCTGTGTATTAGACATGTATGATGTAGATGTAGTTAATAAAAGAAATGTCTTATCAACTATCACTGAGTACTGACATTAAGTTTGGGTAATATTACCTGTGAAAATTCAGACACTCGTACATTTAATATGAAATATTTATAGAATTTTGAAGGAAAAATTAATTAATAAGGTTAGAGAAAGAATATATGGTTTTCTAATTATAATGTATGAGAATTATATGTGATTATAATTATCAACATTAAAGTTATAATCAATAAAAAATATCATTTTAACTTTGAGTATACTATATAATCAATTTGAAGGACAAATGAATTAATAAGGTTAGAGAAAGAATTTATGGTTTTCTAATTATAAGGTATGAGAATTATATGTATTTATAATTATCAATGTTAAACTTATAATCAATAAAAAATATCATTTTAACTTTAAGTATACTATATAATCAATAAAAAATATTACTTTAACTCATGTTTGGGAGACCTAGCGAGTCACCGACCACAGAAATCTCATAATATCGAAACCCTAACCTTAACTCTGGCCTCTAAAATTTATTAGAATGTAATATTATTAAAAAAATAGTGCATTTTGAATTTGATTGGCTAAAATTGTTACTATTCAATTAAATAACTTTAAATATTATTAGATTATTATCCATTATTAATTAATATCTATAAAGGAAAAAATAACAATGTAACATTTAACAATGTCCGTTGCAAATAACTACCGTTGGATGAGCATAGATCGACGATGTATGATGGACTTCGGGATGAAAGGGAAAATCAACCCTATCTTTTCAAACCCGTTCCGGAATCATGACATGTGTCACTAAACACATAACACATTCCACTCGTAGTCTCGCATGGTCTACCAATAATGTCATTTGATGATGGCGTGGGACGTCTGACTTGTGAGGTGAGTCAGCCATCAGGTGACTAGGTGAGTTAATGGGGCCCACGGGGCCACCACACTACTCACTAGACAGTGACTAACAATGACATTATGACCGTTGGATGATTGTAGATCAACGACCGAAGTTGTATTTCAGGATGAAAGGGAAAAGCAACCCCATCTTTTCAAACCCATTCCGAAATCATGACATGTGTCACTAAACACGTAACATGTTCCACTCACAGTCTCGCATGGTCTACCAACAATGTCATTTGATGATGACGTGACACATCTGACTCATGAGGTGAGTCATCCATCGGGTGACTAGGCGAGTTAATTGAATGCAACCTGTCAATTTCACACCTTACAACTAGCCTAGATTTGAATTTAGTTTCATGTAGAGTGAATTCTCAGGTGACTAAGGGAAGATTTTCTGTAATTTTGGCCAATTCTATGTACTCATTGATACAAGATATAAACACAAGATATTCCTTCTTCACACATATCAAATTTTTAGAAGGCAATTGAGAAGAAGAGTTGTTGCAATTTGCAATTTTGAAGACCCAATTTGCAGAACCAAGAATTTTTTAGAGTTGCAAAGATGAGTTAGCCAGATTCCAGTTGTGCTTCATCTAGTGAAGGAGTAAGGGAACAAGGAAAATAATAGAAAGGGAAGCCCAATTACTTTGAAGAATTCATCACCTTGCTTCTCGGTTCCACACAAAACAAGAAGGTTAGTGATGAGACCTTCATTGATTCTATGGTTAACTATAGGTACCCTCTTACTCCTTCCCGTTATCATATTTTTAATTATTTTTAAAGTAACAAAAATAAGAAGATTCCAGTGCAATGCCTATAAATTAGGTATGAGAAAGCTTGTATTCCCTGATATCTTCCTTGATGTCAACCTTCTTACTGAATTGACCAGAAACTATGACCCAATTTCCAAATCTATTATGAGAAGTGACCAGTCTACCCTAGTCACACTAGATAGAGGGTCATTTATGAAAGCTTTCAACATGTTTACCTCTTCCTCAATAGAGATTGACTTGAGAAAGGAGAAGGAGAAATATGTTAATCAGATATAACTGGTAAAGTCCCAAATTGTCCATCACATTCCCAAGACTAGGAAATATGTTGCCTCTCTTCCAAGCCATATGAAGGCTCCATATGAATTCAAATCCTTCCACTTCTACATGAAATATCTTGCATACGGGTTGTGTCAAGTTCTAGGAATTGATGGAGATGTAGAGAGGATGCCTACTGAATTGATGATGATCATCCCGGACTTACAAAATTCTCCTATTAACACAGACTATGATTACATCTAGTATGTAATCGATAGGATGCATGAGGGTTTTGTGACAATCAAAGAAAATATTAAGCCACCCAAGTTCATGCACTGTTCCTTGCTGATGCATTTGATCTTGTTTTACAATATTGAGCACAAGGATATAGGTATGTTGAGACTAAGGAGAATAGATCATGGTGAACCAAACCCAATACAACTCTAGGTAAGGGTTTGGAACTATACGTCAAATGAGAATGAGTTTTGTGGTTTCCAAAATTGGATAGTCAATCCAATTTTGAACATGATGGGAACAAACATCACAAGGCTCCCAGTCAAATTGCTTAGGCTTCTAAGGCCTAAAGAGTATGTTGATAAATGGTCAATTGACCACAACTAGGGAGATTTCTATTTGGGTCAAACCTTCACATTGATCAGGGTTTATGGATGCCCACAGCCCCCACACATTCTTCCCAAATATGTGCCACTAGGGGTTGCTCAGTTGAAGTTTATCTAGAAGTTGATATGGACTGATAAGGAGCACCTGGCTCCACATAAGAAGGGAACTTTCACTCCCTGGTAATTTAAACTGATAAACTTTAGAGTTGGAAAAAGAGCCCTACCACAACTCAATTTTTGGTTAAACCATTTCAAAATGAATTTATCTCCATACAGGTATGTGGACCTGGAGGATTTCATAAAAAATACAAAGAAGATCCTCATTCCTAGTATTGGTGTTGTTAAAGAGCACGAGGGATGTGATCATGAGGATGAAATTGAGAAAAGATTGGGCAAAATCCATGACCTGCTGTATTTGGAGGCACAATTGAAAAAGACAGGGATTTCCTTTGGAGGATTCTTCCTAGACCTCCCATATATTTCCAAAATAAACAAGATGATTGAGATGTATGATATCTTATATAATCAGCTAGATTCCCAATTGGATGCAAAGCTACAAGCTGAAAAGGAATACTCATCCTCAGAGTGTGATGATGACAGTGAGGGGCCATATGAGTAGGAAAATGCACCTCAAGATGTATATGAGCCTCCTACCCAAGGACAAGAAATTGATGCTCTAGAGGCAAAGGACACACATGAGCCTCCTCAAAAGAAACAAACACTTGAGAGAAAGGAGTCATCAAGAATAAAAGGTTCAGGGAAAAGTATTGACAAGGTTGTTGCATTGGTGTCAGGTGATAGGTCCTACTACCATCACTTGAGGAAAAATATTATAGAAGGGAAGAAAGTGGACACACAAGAGGAGGTTGAGCTACCCCTATTGCTATGCAGAGATGAAAGAGAGATGTACCAAGAAGATCTCATAAGTGATGATGATTTCATCAAGATATATGAATTCATAAACTTCTTGATATGGAGGAGGAAGCAAGAAATTTCCAATTAAGTGAATGAAGGAATTGACCTAAACAGTGAGGCCCTCCAAGCCCTAACCTCATATGATCCTTCTTCAGAGAATATATCTATTGAGGAGGCTAGGAAATTGGTTAAATCAAGTGGAATGTTGTTAGTGGTGGGAATTGACCTCTGCATTCATTATTGATCAAATAAGAAGACAATAACAAGGTGGCTTGTCATATGAAGCACAGATTGGGGAAATGATAAGGGGGTGCAGTTATGACCCTAGGTCCAAGACTTTGGCAATGTGGTTTCTTTCCCCAAGGACTCATAAGCCTTCTCTTTTTATATTGAGGAGAAGATGGATGGAAAGAAAATCATTTGGACTATGATAAACACAAGTGACCTTGAAGTTTCCAAGGCTGTAACACATTTCACTCACTTAAATGATGCAAAAATTGTACAGCTGTCAAACATATATGGGAAACTTTTATATGAGGCTATTGTGTTAGCCAAGGACAGAGAAAAGGGGCTTATGAAGCTAAAAGTACTGGAGAATGAGCTTGAGGGATTGAAAATAAAACTTGAAGAAGCATCCAAAGCCCTCCCTCCTTCAGTCCTAGAGATTGAGGCTACAGTGCTTGCAATGGTAGAAGCTCCTGATGTGGTAGTGGAAAAATCAGATAAGGATAAGGAGGAAGTGGTCCTAAATGCCTTGTCTAACATTATGCGACACAAATTTGAAATGATAAATGGAAATATGGAACTAGTCCATAATTCATTTATTATGTTGCAGAACATAAATAAAAATGTAAAATATGTTATGGCTACTTTGGAGCCACTATTCAGCATATGGTCTAGTAGAGGGGCCCTTTTTGAAAAGCATGAGGTGTTGCATCCACATAGGCTAGATATCCCAGAATCAATTGGGGAGGTGGGAGAAAAGATAGAGCTCATTGGTACAACTTGTTCCTTCTTCAAGGGTAAAGTAAATCAGATCATAACTAAAATGGATATGTTCAGCCCATATTTCATCAAGTTTATACCTCCAAATCACAAGGATGATGGTGACATAAAAAATGTTGAGGAGTGGAAAGTAGACATGGATTAGTTGCTGACTAGGAAGGATGCCTTTCTGAATGATGATGGCATTTTGGACATGGATAGGTTCAATATTATTATGGATGACATGTTCAAAGTGGAAAATGATTGCACCAAGTTTGTTAATGATACCAAAGTCGTAACCGATTCGAGGTGGGACAGGCAGGTGAAGCAGCTACGAAGTTTGAAGGAGTACACCTGGCCAACTAAAGAAGAGGTTGCATCTTGGAACAAGAGCATGAAACATAAAAAGAAGAAGCCAACATCCATTGATTTGGAAGAAATGGAAGAAGATTGAATCACACATATCACCTAATCCTTGAGTACAGGGAGGGTAACTATCAGAAAGAGAATAATGTAGGCTAGTCAGTAGGCAGTCATTATTCATGTAACAGCTTTCACTAGTTACCTTGAACATCTACAAAAAAAGGTGCCACCTATGAAGATTCACAATGAGTAGAAACAAATATTCTGGTTTTTCTTTCCTTTTTTGTTAATGGTGTAATGTGTTTTGTCCTCTTGTATTTGTCACTATCCTAGCCATCTGAAGCTTGTTGCGTCCTTTTCTTGAGGATTCCAAGATGGCTAGTGATGATATATATAGAAAGTTTTTGTATTTAAAAAGGGTGGTGAAATACATTTTGTAAAGAGAATTTTGTATCTTGTGTTCTATTCTAATCATTTATGTCTTTTCAATGTACTGATATAGGGAAATATCAATGAAAATAAATTGAGACTCCTTTGCATATTTTGTTGTCTTCTTGTATGGATCTTGATTTTTTTGTGTATTATATTTGTAAGGAAATTTTAGTACATCATTTACAAGGTATATAGTGAGGTTAATCTTAAGTTTCTTTCAAGGGAAGGGTAAATCTTAAGGGAGATCTCAGGGAATTCATGGTTTATGCAAGAATTTGATGAGTGTATGTGTTAGTGAGAGGATAATTTGTAAGGCATCTCATTTGGGTTTCAGATATATTTGATTTGAGGGATTTTTGTAGATGTATGCTCTTTGACTCTTTTCCCTAGGATTTGGCACTAGTCTCTTCTTGATTTACATTTTTTACCATCAATAAAATTAAATAACAATTTATCTTAAAATATATGATGAAAGAATTAGATGTTCATGTCTGTGTCAAGCACACAAATAACTATAGTGATTCTTTATAGAATTGAATCTATCAAGTACACCTACCTGAGCTTAAAGCTCGAAGTGAATAAGGACAAGAATCCTTAGCACCTTAGTGTTTGATGTTGTCAGATGCATCTTTTGGGTCCATAGAGTTATGTATCAGAGTTACAAAATTATATTTATCATCTACAATCATTTTAAGTACTAAAAAGAGTAACATGTGGATTGAAGGAGTGCTACTTTAGATTTGGTTTGGGTTGATTAGGCCAATTTAGGGCCTACTAAGTTCATGTTTTTATATGTTTTTATGACTAGGACCTGGAAACTTTATGAGTTTTTAATTGACTTATTCATACTGCCTATGTTTATATGGCTATATGTGTGTGCACTTTGATGTTTCTAGGATTAAATGAATATGTTGTACATATATGATATATAGGTACATGGAATGAAATATTGTATCTTTCTATCTTGCATTAATTAGGTGGTTCTTCCTGTAGCCATGTGATAAGAGCAAAGGTAATTTAAGAAAAACTTATTATGAATTTTATCTTGGATATGTATTGCAATTTTTTCATGTGCATGCTAATATTTTGCAAGAAAATGGAGAGTTAGAAAGGGAAGAAGAAGTCAACATCAGAAGACAAAATGGTGATAAGAAGTTGGTTAACCATTTTGAACTCATAATGATTCCATTACTTTTAGTCATCAGCGGTTACCATTGTGGGCTGATTCAACATGGTTATCAACCATTATGGAGTAAATCTAAAATTCATGAGCTCTTGAATTCATGTGCAACTGAATGCAACCTGCTCCTATATTAAATGATGTTGTTTTATATCTTCAATATCGCCCTATCCCCTATGTTAGAGGATCCTAGATTTAGGGAGTTCTATTCTATGTTGATGTTATAAATAAGCTGGAGCTTAGATTCTTGAGCTAGTGATGCAAGGGTGGATGGGGAGACGGGCCAAAGGAACACCCTAACTAGATCCACCTTGCAGACATCACACATAGAAGAAACAAACACAACAGTGAGAGAGAGAATGCAGATACTTTCATATATTATCTTCAATTGATTCATACATGCAAGGATGTAAGGCCTTCCCCATTTAGGCTAGATATTATAATCAAGTACAGGAGTCCTCCAACATGTGAGGATTTGCCAACAATCTCTAATTTTCTATCTCCTATCTTCTAACTTCCTCCCTAAACTCTAACCAAACAACAACATTTATACAAGAGGCTACCGAATCAAGTCGACCTTTAGATCCACCATCAATAGAAGGAATAACCAGATCTAGGTCCACATGCTTCCCAATGATAGATACCGTAATTAATTTCATGACCAAATATAAATGCAAGAGTCAGCCTCAATAGAAATCCAAGATAAACAACTCAGTAAGAAAAGATAATCGAGCGCTAGACAAGCATCACCGAGAGCCAAAGAGATAACTGACCAACATCGGTAAACAAAGGAAACTGACCAACACTGAACCAAATCGGTCAAAGAAGGAACCAAGCAACACAAAAAACTTCAAACATGTTTTTGGTGACACCGGATTGCCAAGGACCCTAGATGCTCCTACATCAGATACAAAGGGTTATTTGAAATGACTCTCTGAATCATGAAACAAGTACGATTAGAGCTATATCCAAATCAGATTGTGAAATCCATGCATTGTCTTTAATCGGTCTATTCTTCCACTTTACTAGGTATTCCATATACTATTTTCCTCTTGTACTTCTACCAATTCTTTGCTCCAAAATATGCATAATTTCTTCTGTCTATTTCTTAGGATAATCCATCGGTACTATCATTTCTTCATCAGGTTCATGATACTCATAAAAATCAGCAATGTTGAATATAGGTGATATATCCATGTCATCGGGTAACTCAATCTCATATGCATTTCCAATGTCAAATTTTCTCAGTATCTTGCAAGGGCCAAACTTCTTTATTTTCAGCTTCCCATATGTTCCAACAAGAAATTGACCTTTCTTCAAATGAACCATTAATTCATCACCAATTGTAAAAGTTGTATGTCTTCTTGATCTATCAACTCTAACTTTGTATTTCTGATTACTTACTTCCAACTTATGTTTCACATCTTCATGCAATGTCTTCATGTATTTAGAAAACTTCACTCCTTTAGCACTTCTCTTTCTTTCATCAGCAATATTTGTCAAATCTGATATACCTCTCAGTTGTATGCCATTTACAATCTCAAAAGGTGTTTTTCCAGTACTCCTATTCACTGAATTATTGTATGCAAACTCTTATTGTGCCAACACAGAATCCCAATTACTTGGTGTGTCTCCAACTAAACATCTCAAAAGATTTCCCAAACTTCTATTTATAACTTATGTCTATCCATCAGTTTGTGAGTGAAATGTAGAACTATATTTCAACTCGGTGCCAAACTTTCTCCAACGGGTCTGCCAAAAGTATCCAACAAATTTACTATCTCAGTTAGAGATAATACTCCTCAGTAATCCATGCAATTTGACAATTTTCTTAAAGAAAATATCTACTATATGTACTACATCTGATGTCTTTCTACAAGGTATAAAATGTGCCATTTTAGAAAATCTATCCACAACAACAAATATAGAGTCATTACCTCTTAGTGTATTTAGTAAGCCAAGAACAAAATCCATACTAATGTCAATCGAAGGTTTCTCAGGAATAGAAATCGGTGTATACAATCTAGTATTCTGACTTACTCCTTTTGCAACTTGACAAATTCCACAACTTTTCACAAATTTCTGAACATCTTAATACAACTGTGGCCAAAAGTATTTCTCCTTAATAAAATTCAATGTCTTATCAAAACCAAAATGTCCAGCCAAACCACTACTATGTTTCTCCTTTATCAAATTAGTTATCATTGCTCCTCTCGGTATACACAACTAAATACCTCTAAACAACATACCTTCTTGAATAAAATATTCATCCCATTTAGTACTTAGTTGATCTTGAATAGGTGCTATGTACTTTCTCCATGGCTCAAAAAAATCAGGATCAATTTCAAAGAATCTCTCATGTCATCAAAGCCAAAAACTTCAATTTTCATCTCGGTCATCAAAGATCTTCTTCTACTCAATGCATCAGCAACTTGGTTAGTGACTCCACTCTTATGCTTTATCACAAATGTATAACTCTGAAAATACTCAACCCATTTCATATGTCTCTGATTCAACTTATTATGACCACCCAAATACTGTAAAGCCTTATGATCGGTATACAACAAAAATTCACTTGGTATCAAACAATGTCTCCATTTCTTTAGTGCTTAAACAATGGCATAGAATTCTTGATCATATATAGAATATTTCCTTTTTGCATCATTCAACTTTGCACTAAAGAAAGCAATAGGTTTACCTTCTTGACTCAACACAGCTGCTATTACACTTCCACTTGCATCACATTCCACTTGAAATACCTTATTGAAATTAGGCAATGCCAAAATAGGCAATTCAACAACCTTCTGCTTTAGATTCTCAAAACTTTTATTAGCTCCATGTGTCCACTTGAATTCCATTTTATCTCCTCTCATAGTCTCAGTCATAGAATTACATATTGAACTAAAATTCCTAATTAACTTTTGGTAAAAACTTGCCAAACCATGAAATGATCATACCTCACTAGCATTCTCAGGTGTAGAAAAATTCAAAATAGCTTCAACCTTTTCAGGATCCATTTTCAAACCATCAGCTGAAATCACAAATCCCAAATACATAATTTCCTCTTTCATGAATGAACACTTTTTTAGATTTATCAACTTTTCTTCTTTCAACCTCTGCAATACTTGTTTAACATGCAACAAATGTTCTTCTCTAGTCTTTGTGAATATCAGAATATCATCAAGATATATACAATCACAAACTTACCCAATAATTTCTTTAAAACTTCATTCATCAATCTCATAAAAGTACTCGGTGCATTAGTTAAACCAAAAGGCATAACCAACCACTCATAAAAACCTTCTTTTGTCTTAAAAGTAGTCTTCCACTCATCACCTTCTATGATTCTGATATGATGATACCCACTTTTCAAATCAATTTTGGTAAAATACTTTTCTCTAGTCAAACTGTCCATTATGTCATCCATTCTCGGTATAGGAAACCTATATTTCACTGTTATCTTGTTAATTGCTCTGGAATCAGTACACATTCACCATTCTCCATTATTCTTAGGTGCCAATACAATAGGTACTGCACAAGGACTCAAAATTTCTCTAATCAAACCTTTCTGCAACAATTCTTCAATTGGTCAATTCAATTCCTGATTCTCGGTAGGTGTCAACCAATGTGGTGCCTTATTTGGTAAACTAGCTCTAGGGATTAGATCCATGCAATGATCAATGCTTCTTTTCGGTGGAAAACCATTAGGTACATTATTGAAAATGATTTCACTGTACTCGATGAGTAACTTATCAATCTCCTCAGGGACACTATCCTCTATTTTCTTACTCAGTTTGTTAGGAATCACAGAAAAACATACATCATTCTTCTTCAAATCCTTAACAAACTTTCTTCCTTCCACTAAGAAAACTTTCATAGATGTGCAAACATTACTAACAGGTTCTTCAATCAAAGGTAATAAGATTTTTTTTCTTCCATCAGCTGAAATAGTATATTTATGCAATCTCCCATCATATATAGCATGTCTATCATATTGCCAAGGTCTACCCAATAGAATATGAAAACAATCCATAGGCATGATATCACATAACACCTTATCATAGTACTTTCCAATTTTCAAATTCACATAACATTGTTCAATTACCAAGAGTGAATACTCATCTTTGATCCATGAAATTTGATAGGGCTTCAGATGTTCCAACCTTTTCAACTGCAAATTTGTGACCATTTCCTTAGATTCTAGATTCTCCGAGCTATCACTGTCAATGATTACCTTCCAAACTTCATAAAAAACTCTACATCTAGTCTTGAACAAAATTTTTCTTACCAGATCTTCCTTATTACTTTCACTCCAAAGTGCTCTCCTTACCATCAAGTTATTTTCCTTCTCAGGTTCATTCAGTGAATCTTCTTGCACCAAGGCATTTCTACTATTACTAACCTTCTTACTTGCATGTGTACACTCAAATGATCTATGTCCTTCTTCTCCATAATTGACAAGTTCCTCAGAAACCACCTATGTTATAACCACCTCGGTAGTTACTGTCTTTGCCTCTAGATGAACTTTCACCTTTCCACTCGGTCTTTCCTTTATCCAAAGTTGTCTTTTCAAGTTCAGATCTACTATTTTCACTATAAGATCTACCTCTTCCCCTAGGGAATCTACCACCTCTACCACTTTATCTTTGCTCATGTTTCTTGTTCAATTTCTCCTTAGCTTTCAATGCAAATTGATAAGCCTCTTCAATGTTCTCCAATTTGACCAAACTGATTTCTTCTTGGATGGAAACTCTCAAACCGTTCAGGTATCTAGCAATTCTTTCACATCATCTTCATCATGTCCAGATCTGTTAGAATATGTAATCTTTCCTTGGTGAAATATTATAAACCAAGGTAGTTTAGTTTATTTTATTTATTATGTAAGTAGGAGATTCCTATAGAATCCCTACATGAACACTTGTCCTTTTTTCCATGTGTGAGGACATAATATTTATTTGTAATTTCCTTTTTTTCCTAGATTCCTCCTTAAGAGGAAATAGCACAAGTGGCTCACACACTTATGAATGTGGCTTACATGCACATGGGAGTTACTTTTTGAACTCCTTCACTTATCTCTACATATAGAGATATTTCTCCACACACTCAAAAATTTTTTTCTCACAACTCTCTCAATTTCTCTCTCTCATAGTTCTATCATATTGTATTGAGCTAAGTGCTCATATTCTCTCTCTCTCTTTAGGCTTTTCATTCCTCATTCATAATTCACAAGGGGTTTTCTTAGCTTTCCCCTTTCAAATTCTTGTCTCCTCTTTACTTTGTTGGTGTATGCTTCTAGCTATTGTGCAAATTCATGGTATTGTTTCCTAACTCCTTGCTCTTGGATTAAACAATTTCCTATTTGTTCTTTATCATTTTCAACATGGTATCAGAGCAGGTTGGTTTAATCTCGTTTTGAGTGTACAGGTGAAGGAGCTACCATATCTTGGAGCACTCCACATCGGAGACTCTTGAGAGAGTTCTTTACTAATTTTTTTTTTGTACTAATCTGTTTAAGAGAAAAAATTCAATTTTTTTTGTTTTGGCTGGTTTACTGCCAAAACCTGATTTATCTATTGGATTCATTCTTGTTCTAACTTGTGTAGGTTTCGACACTTTAATATTTGGTGTCATTACTATAGAATTTAATATTATCATTTTTTTTTCATATTATAATATTATATTTCTTCAAATCTTAAAATAAAAAATATATTTCAATTCAAATATTTCAAAATCCTAATAAACATTTAATTTTAAATTATAATATTTTTTTTATTATAATATTAAAAGTTTTCAAAAATCAAAAATTCATTCCTATATCCTTGTTTCTAATTTCGGATTCCTGCATTGGATATTTTTTTGCAATTATTAGTTTCTACGTTTAGTTCTCCTTTGCAGTTTCTAAGTTTAATTCTTCTTTGCAGTTTCTAAGTTTGGTCATTTTTCTTGCATGCATTTTTTCTCTTCCTAACTGATATCATTATTGTTCTGTCATTGCCTCTGGGTATCCCATATTGGGATTGATTCATTCTTTTCTATTTTCATTTCTTTAACGTTTCTGCAAATTAATATCTCTTTCTGCAAAAAATCTTCATTACTTCTCTTTTTTTTTATATCTTTTTTTCTTTGTTTCAGTGCTTGCTTCATTCCAATTTCATCTTTCTGTGCGTTGAGGCTTTGCCTGCTCTTCTGCTTGTAATATTTGAAGGTGGCTCTGCTTTGCACAAATCTTTTACTCATCTTTTAGCGCTTTCATTCTGTTTCAATTTTGTTTTGCATTCTTGCATTTAAATCCGCTCTAGTTTATTTTTTTTAGTCCTTTCCCTTTGCATGCGTTTCATGCTCATATTGTGTGTAGTTTTTTTTCTTGACTAGGAATTCATCTCCCCTGGTTCTGCCTTCGAGGCCTATCTTTGTGCGCGAAATGAGACTTTGTAATTTTATTTTCTTACTGTTGGTTCGTGGGTTCTTTATTTTGGCCTTAAGAGGTTGTGTGTTGGATTCGCTATCGATTGGACAATATTCACTGTATGCAGAAACACGGTTTAGAGTAATTAATTAGAATAAATTCTAAGAAGTTCCATTATATGTAAGCATCTTTATGAAATAGTGGATATTAGTAAAACTAGCTCAAAAACCCGTCTCTTAAGCTATTGCGTCTACACAATATTAATGTGAAGATTATAGTTTGTATTTTCTCTCGGTGTTTTTGGTTCGTCTCTTTGCTTTTAATGTTAAAAGCATCTTTGCATGATTGTTTTTTCATATAGTTTTTTTTCGGCTGCATCCATTATCATAAGTCATACCTTCTCTTAGCTTTGCTTATTTTTTTTATCAAATCGACCCATATTCATATTTTCTTTTTTACTGCATAGCATGTTATTATAATCGGCTTCTATCACTTTGCGTGCATCTATTTCATTGTTGTTTCTATATCGATTTATATAACATTGTTGTTATTGCAGTTTATATACCTGTTATTGCATGTTTATAACTATTGCAGAAATTAATGTTTATAACCACTGCATGTTATTTACATTCGGTTTCTTGCTATTATTATGGTTTATTTACCTGTTACTGCATATACTCGCATTATAAACTCTCTTTTTGCGATCTAAATAATCGATATTTGCAGTATTTTAGGTCACTTAAACTGTTTCTTCTCTTGCAGATTGTATATTGCATTGAAATATTTACAATTTCTTATATTTAATTTAGTTTACATTAGGTTTTGGTTTGCAGTTATATTGTAAACTTATTGTAATTAGTATTTACTGTTGTTTATAGCATTGCACTAACATTTTTTATAAACTCGTTATTGCATTGAATGTGTCATCGTTGTTATCGTTATTGCTATTTAGAAGCAATTGTTCTTGCTATTTAGAAGCTATTTATTAAAAATCTTTTCATCAAATTTACCAGCATTGGCTATCATTTCTTGCAAGTTCAATTTTTCTTAAGTATTCTCTAACGTTTCCTTACAGGTTTTTAAGAATCGCATGTATTAAGTTTGCATTATTTTTTTCTGCAGGTTCTGTACTAACATTTTTTAGAAACCTTATGTATTGCTGATATCTTATCTTTTATATCTAACGTTTTTAGAAATCTTTTGTATTGTAACTTTTTTTGAAATGTTTGTTTTTGTTTCGTTGTATATCATGCATTAAAGTTTTGTTTCTACCCATGGTTACGGTTAGATAGTTGCAACTAGAAGATTTAAAAGAACATGCTGCAGTTTATTAGTTTCCTTTTAACGTTTATAGTTAAAAGTCTGTTTTGATTTCACATTTTATTTGATTGAAGTTTGTTTATTTTTTTATAAAAGGTGTTAGTAGAGCGGTATAGTTTTTTAGCTCTGTTTATTTGCTGTTCTATTCATAGTTAAAAAATTAGTTTATTCACATTTGCTATTACTTTTTTTGTAAGCTGTTTAGGTTTAAAAATACCGTACTCTTCTAAATCTTTTTTTAGCCATTCCATGCAGGTTTGTTTCCTTATTGCATGCGTATTTCCTGGTATTTTTTATACACCTATTAAGCTGTTTTAATCTAGCATTGATAGCATTTCTAACATTTAGTCAATTTTTTTGGATTTCATATTAGCATTAATAAGTTTCATGTTAGTGTTAAAATAGCATTAATATCGCTATTGTTCATTTGTTAAGTTTATATTGGTATTCACTTCTATTTATCTAAGTTTTATCTCCGGTCTTCGCAAGTTTAGTTCACTGTTATTATTCTTCAAAAGTTTAGTTGAATGTGAATTACCGTGACTTAAGAGTTAAGCATCTATCAGTATAAAGTAGTTATTATTTTATTTCCTTCACACTGTTAATAGTTTCTTTTTAATGTTTCCTACATAAAAATTTTAACACTATAGTTCCTTTTTAGCTTTTAACGTTATTCACTTTTAACCTTTTAATAAGAAGATCATAAGTTTTTAAGGATATTTGGTTGGTTTGAATTCCAATTTTAAGGATTTTAAGTTTTTATTATCGGCATTCAATTCTGATTGTATTGGTTTGAATAATTTCAATACCTTTGTTTGCATTTTTTTTGTTATTTTTTAACTGTTTTCATATAGATAGCAGTGCCTTTTTTTCTTTTTTTTTTAAAGTATCCTTCTAACAAAGAAGGAGAAGTAGAAGTAAGTAGGAAAATCTTTTTTTAGAGAGTGCTTAGAAAGTTTTTTTAATTATTGCTTTTGTTTAGTGCAATCTTACTGCATTTTTCTTAATATAGATCCTTTTAATTAAAATCTAAGAGGTTTTTTATTATTAAGCTCTTTTTCTTTTTGTTTGTAATTCAAAAATTGAAGCATTTTTAAGTTTATTTTTTTATATCCCTTTATTCAACTTATCTAGTTGTGTTCTTCTTCTTTAAGGATTTTAGTTAGTCTTTTTTATTTTTTTTCTCTCTAACGTTTTATTGCAGGTTCAATTTTTTTTGTATTCAGGTTCTAACCTTTGTTTTGCAGGTTCGTGTTGTCATTTTAGTTGCTTCTAACAAGTTCTTTTTTTCACTGCTCTCTGTTATAGTGTTTTTCTCTCCCTACCCTGTTCATTTTACTCCCTTTTTTTCCATCATGTCTACCCTAATGCCTGAGATCAAACTAACCAGTACCAACTATCATGCCTGGAAAACCCACATGACATTTATATTCAAATTCTGCCATCTTTTAGACATTGCCACTAATGCCAGCACTAAACCCGCCACCACTGCCTCTCAAGCTGACCAAGATGCTTGGCAAGCTAAGAATGATGAAGCCCTTGGTTTAATTGGCATATCATTAAGTCCCGAACTGTATGTCCTTATTTCTTCTTGTACAAAAGCCCATCAAGCTTGGGACATCCTAAAAAACACCTATGACAGTGCAGATGAGACCCGTAAAATACAGCTTCAAGACCAGCTTCAAGACCTCAGGTATATAGATTTTAATTCTGTTGATGACTTTTTACTTAAATTTGATTCCATTAGAGTTTTATTAGATGGATTACAAGTACAATTATCTGATTTAAGAATCATTCATATTATAATTCGTAAATGTTTACCTAGGCAGTTTCAGCAATTTATCACTAATATCTATTCTCAGTTAGCTATTCCTTCCTTAGCAACTTAGTTAACTTATACTATTTTTCAAACTATGTTGCATCAAGAGGAGGCTAAACTAATTCAATTTGGTATATTGAAATCTCATGAACATGCTTATGTTTCTCAATCTAATAATAATATGAATAGACCTAGTAATAATTTTAATAACAATCAAAATAATCAGAGATCAAACAATTCCAACTATAATCAAAATCATCAAAGATCTAATAACATTAACACTTTAAATAACAATTATCAAAGACCTAATAATAATTCTAATGCTAATAACAATACTAACAATAATAATCCTTCAAATAGGCCTTATTGCACTTATTGTGGTAAAAGTGGTCATTTAAGTCATAATTGTTTTAAGAAACAGAAAGATGATCAACGTAATTCTCAGAATTACTCTAATAATCAATCTCGTTCTGCTTTTACTGTTAGCTTTAATGCTTCTAAACCACTTGAATGGATTGTTGATAGTGGTGCATCTCAACATGTTACTTCTCATAAAGAAGTTTTTGATTCTCTGCAACCTGATTCTTTGAATATTCTTGTTTCCTTAGCTGATAATCATTGTTGTAAAGTTGAAGGAACTGGTAATGTTTCTGTCCCTAATGGTAAAATACATGATGTTCTTTATGTTCCTGATTTAAAAGATAATATTCTTTCTGTTCCTCAACTATGTCAAGATTACAAGGTTGAATTTCATAAAAACAATTGTCATATTATTGATCCTAATATAGATAAAATAGTTGCTAATGCTAAGTTAGATGCTGATAATCTTTTTAAATTTTACCAATTTTCCTCTCCTAGATACTCTTTCCTTACTACTTTTGATTTTCATATTTGGCATGAGAGGCTAGGACATTTAAATTCTGATTATATTTCATTAATGTAAAGGGAAAATATGGTAGAAGGCCTACCTAAGTTTACTACTTCTAAATTAGATTGCAATGGATGTATGAGTGGTAAGATGCATAGAGAATCTTTTCCTCATAGATCATCTTGGAGAGCTCATAATAAGTTAGTTCTTATCCATAGTGATCTTCTAGGTCCTATGGAAAATACTTCACTTTCAGGATCTAAATATGCTCTAACATTTGTTGATGATTACTCTCATAGAACGTGGATATATTGCTTACATAGTAAAGATCAAGTTCTTGATACATTTATTGAATTTCATGTTTATGTAGAAAGACAAAGTGGTTGTAAAATTCAAATTCTTAGGACTGATAATGGTACTGAATATGTTAATCATGCTTTTCATAATTATTTAAGATCTTTTGGTATCAAACATGAGCTTACTATTCCTTATACACCAGAACAGAATGGTGTGGCAGAACGTAAGCATAGAACTATAGTAGAAATGGCTAGATGTTTTTTGCATGCTAAACATATGGATTATAAATTTTGGGCTGAAGCGATGGCATGTGCCACTTATATTCTTAATAGAACTCCTACTAAAGCCCTTCCAAACAAAACCCCTGAAGAAGTTTGGTCTGGAAGAAAACCAAATCTGTCTCATTTATGTATTTTTGGATCCACTGCTTATGTTCACACACCTAAACAGAAAAGGAAAAAGTTAGATCCTAAATCCACACCTCACATTTTTGTTGGCTATCAAGAAAATACTAAAGGTTATAGAGTTTATGATCCTCTTACTAATAAAGTTCAGATAGCTAGAGATGTTTGCATTGCTGAAAATGGTGTTCATGATTGCTCTCAAATTTTAGATTCTAATTTTAATCATAGCAATATTGTTCTTGTGGAGGACCAACCTCCTTCTAAATTCTCTATTCCTAATGTTTTTGTTCCTTCTATTTCTATTTCTAACAATCAGAATAGTAACAATGAACATAAAGATAGTAATAACACTAATAATGAGCACAAAGATAGTAATGATACTCCTCCTAATGATTATGTTCCTACTAGTAGTAGTAGTGATGATGATGATGATGGTAACAATTTATTTACTCCTCCTGGTAATATTTCTATTAATTCTAGAAGAAATCCTAAATGGTTTAAGGATTTACTTAATGAAGGTGATGATTACATTGCTAGAACAAGTGGACTTAAACCTAGAAGGATAAATTACTGCAATTATGCTCTTATGTCTTCTTTATCTAATGCTAATGATCCTCAAACATTTTCTCAAGCTAAAAATCAACCTCATTGGCAAACTGCTATGCAAGAAGAATATGACTCTTTAATTTCTAATAATACTTGGGATTTAGTTACTTTACCTCCTGGTAAGAATTTAGTTTCTTGTAAATGGTTATATGAAACTAAATTAAACTCTAATAATGAAATCAGTAAATTTAAAGCTAGACTAGTTGCTAGAGGATTTTCTCAAATTGAAGGAATAGATTACAATGAAACCTTTGCTCCTGTTGCTAAAATGCCTACCATTAAAGTTGTTATTGCTTTAGCTGCTAAAATGAATTGGCCTATTCATCAAATGGATGTTAAAAGTGCTTTTTTAAATGGTGATCTGCATGAAGAAATCTATATGTCTCAACCCCCTGGTTTTATTCAACAAGGTAATAAACATTTAGTCTGCAAATTAAAGAAGTCTATCTATGGTTTAAAACAGTCTCCTAGAGAATGGTATGCTAAAATTAATGCTTTCTTTATTTCCCAATGTTTTGAAAGAAGTAAAAATGATCCTAACTTATATATCAAGCATAGTGAAGATAACATTATTATTATCATTCTATATGTTGATGATTTAATTCTTACTTCCAGCTCTAACCATTTAATTTCTAATGTCAAATTTCAACTCAACCAAAAATTTCAAATGACAGACTTAGGATTACTACATTATTTCTTAGGAATGCAAATTTGGCAAACTTCTAATGGTATTTTTATATCTCAAAGTAAATATGCTAAAGATCTGTTAGATAGATTTCATATGACTAATGCTAATCCAGTTTCAATTCCATGTGACTTAGGAACTAAATTAATGATAGATATGGAATCTCCTTATATTGATGCTACTCCCTATAGAGAACTCGTAGGTAGTCTGATTTATTTAACTCTCACTAGACCTGATTTATCTTTTAGTGTTGGTTTAGTTTCCAGATTTATGTCAAAACCTCAACAAACTCATTTTAAAATTGCTAAAAGAATATTACGTTATATTAAAGGTACTATTAACTTAGGTCTATTTTATGATGCTAATTTTGATTTCTCTTTAAAAGGTTTTACTGATTCAGATCTAGGTGGAGACCCCAATGATGGGAAATCTACTTTTGGATATTGTTTTTCTCTTGGTTCAGGTTCTATATCTTGGAAAAGTAAAAAAGAGCAATCTGTGTCTTTATGTTCCACTGAAGTAGAATATAAAAGTTGTACTCATGCCTCTAAAGAAGCTCTATGGCTTAGAAGAATACTTGAAGATTTGGGTCTACCTCAACAAGAACCTACACCTTTGTATTGTGACAATCAAAGTGCAATAGCATTGGCAAAGAATCCAGTTTACCATGCAAATTCAAAGCACATTTCTCTCCACCACCACTTCATTAGAGAACACATTGCAGAAAATAGAATTTCCCTCATTCATTGCAAAGGAGAAGATCAAGTTGCTGATATTTTTACAAAGCCTCTTTCTAGAGAGAAATTTGAATTTCATTGTAATAATTTAGGGTTAATATCCCTTGATGTAATTACCCCAAGTAAAGATTAAAGGGGGGTGTTAGAATATGTAATCTTTCCTTGGTGAAATATTATAAACCAAGGTAGTTTAGTTTATTTTATTTATTATGTAAGTAGGAGATTCCTATAGAATCCCTACATGAACACTTATCCTCTTTTCCATGTGTGAGGACATAATATTTATTTGTAATTTCCTTTTATTCCTAGATTCCTCCTTAAGAGGAAATAGCATAAGTGGCTCACACACTTATGAATGTGGCTTACATGCACATGGGAGTTACTTTTTGAACTCCTTCACTTATCTCTACATATAGGGATATTTCTCCACACACTCAAAAATCTTTTTCTCACAACTCTCTCAATTTCTCTCTCTCATAGTTCTATCATATTGTATTGAGCTAAGTGCTCATATTCTCTCTCTCTCTCTTTAGGCTTTTCATGCCTCATTCATAATTCACAAGGGGTTTTCTTAGCTTTCCCCTTTCAAATTCTTGTCTCCTCTTTACTTTGTTGGTGTATGCTCCTAGTTATTGTGCAAATTCATGGTATTGTTTCCTAACTCCTTGCTCTTGGATTAAACAATTTCCTATTTGTTCTTTATCATTTTCAACAAGATCTGATATCTAATCTATAGAATTACTCAGTATATTCTTTTATAGAGCTATCTTTCTGCCTCAAACTTTGCATTCACCTAACTAGGTTAATCTGATAATCACAAGGTAAGAACTTTCGTTTCAATTTATTCACCATTTTATTCTATACCTTGATTTTGTCTTTGCCTTTCCTCTTTTTGTCCAATTGTAGATGTTCCCACCAAAAGGATGCATGACTCTTCAACTTTGTGCTTGCAATTTTCACCTTCTTTTCCTTAGGTACATTTTCATATTCAAAGTACTTTTCCATCTCAGTGATCCAGTCCACCAATTCATTAGAATATAATTTTCCACTATACTCGGGAGGATTAAAGTGTGGTGTAGACTTCAGATTTGTCAAAGCCTTCAACAATCTTTCCTTGATCCATCACTGATACAGGTTCTAAATCAACTTGTTCTTCTTCAATTTCATCATCACTCACATATTCAAGATGTCTTCCTCTTCTCTAGGTTGTTTCAACAGCTTCTAATCTAGCAGAAAGTTGTCTCAACATATCTGCCAATCCTGGATTTGCATCTCACCTCCCACAAACCATCTTGAAACCCTCTGCAATTGTAGGCCAGATCATAATTTGCTACCCCACAAAAATTCAACTAGGGTTTGACAAGAAGGAACCCTCAAACCTAGATTCGCAAACCTAGACCCAGATCTAACCTCACTCTGATACCATCTAACGCAAGGGGTGGATGGGGAGAGGGTCCAAAGCCACACCCTAACCAAATCCACCTTGCAGAGATCACACGTGGAAGCAACAAACACAACAGTGAGAGAGAGAATGCAGATACTTGCATATATTATCTTCAATTGATTCATACATGCTAAGTTGTAAGGCCTTCCTAGTTTAGGCCAAATATTACAATCAAGTACGTAAGTCCTCCAACATGCAAGGATCTGCCAACAATCTCTAATTTTCTATCTCCTATCTTCTAACTTCCTCCCTAAACTCTAACCAAATAGCTACATTTATACAAGAGGCTAGTGAATCAAGTCGGCCTTTAGATCCACCATCAACTGAAGGAATGACCAGATCTAGGTCCACATGCTTCCCAATGATAGATATCATCATTAAATCTATGACCAAATATAAATGCAAGAAATGGCCTCAACAAAAATCCAAGATAAACAACTCGTTAAGAAAAGATAATTGAGCACCAAATAAGCATCACCGAGTGCCAAACAGATAACCAACCAACACCAGTAAACAAAGGAAACTAAGCAATACTGAACCAACTCAGTCAAAGAAGGAACGAAGCAACACATAAAACTTCAAACATATTTTTGGTGACATAGGATTGCCAAGGACCTGAGATACTCTTGCATCAGCTAGTTACTTTTTGTGCGGAATCCTCTTGTAATCCAATAGTAGTGATAAATTCAATTATGTTGCTACAATATGTACTTGTGTTTTACTCATGAATGAAATGATATTTACAGTTCTTAATCTCTGAGTTGTTATCATTCACTCTTCCATGGGGGTCCATGCAGGAGGTGAACTTAGTTCATAGGTAGGTAGGAATCAACTTTCAGTTTCAATAGAAGTATTTAGAACTCTATTGCTCTTGTAGCCATATAGTAACAGAACTCTTGGTTGTTCCTAAAACATAGGAAAATAGTTAGTTTCTTGTTTGTAGCATTATTCCAGAGTATTAGGTTAGATTGTTATTCCATTTCTTAGCTTAGTATTTCCTTCAGCATTTCAATTTCATAAGTTATGATGACATTTAAGATGGGTTAGAGCATGTACTTTATGGGCATCATTTCAAGTTTACGTACCTGGTCAATAATTTAATGAGCTCAGTATGTTATTCTAGTATGATATTTGGCACTCAAATACATAAGAAGGATGTCCAATTCTTAGTTAAAAAGTCATTATACTGACCAACCATGTGTCTTACCCTATCTTTGTCGATATATGATCGCTGACTATGTATTTTCTATTTGAATGTGTTGGACATATTTTGTGATGTATTTGTGAGCCAACTAAAAATATTATGAGATCGATCATATATGCTTTAAGATGTAAAAGTGTGAGTGTGTGTATGCATGAATTAGGATGCTAAGTAATGTAGAGGATGTTGCAAGCTATTACTAGAACTTCTTTGGCATAATAGATGCTATTTTAGTTCATTTTTGTTGTTACATGACACTTGTGTAATACTAGACAAAGAGTCCTTTGTAAGAGCAATGAGCTCCATTTTGTATTCACCCCTAATAGGTTTATAGACTCCTAATAGGGTCTGTCCTCTAACAAGGACTTGTGCTAATGTAATATCCTACTCCTAATAGGGAAAGGTCTCCTAATAGAGAAATAATTATTTGAGTGCATCATTTGTGGGTACCATCCCCACCGGGGTTTTTCCTTAGCCACAATTTCCTCAAGAACAAATCATGGTGTTATGAGTTATTTACTTTATGTATGTATTCGTCTTATTTCAGTTATTGCTTGGTTAAGTTTAAATTGGTATAAAAGGAATAAAAGTGCTTCAATATTGATTCACCCCCCCCCCCTTCCCCCCATCTCAGTATTTCTTGATCCTAACAAGGACCCCTTACGACCCCTTACCATGTACTAATGTATGGTAAATGGTCCTAAGACATATTAATGTGTCCTAGGACCCCTTATGACCCCTTACAACCTATTAGCACCACTATCTCTACATCTTAGGGGTCATGTGGGTTGTTATGGGGTCCTAGGACACATTAATGTGTCATAGGACTCCTTACAATACACTAATGTAAGGTAAGGGGTCCTAAGAAACATTAATGTGTTGTAGAACCTATTTGAGCTCAAAAATACTAGATATATTTTTGAGTCCATATTCCAAAAATTGTCTAAGTGTAAGTTTGTGCCCCGAAAAATCATTGTAAGAAGCCAAGTTTGAGTGCAAAGAAGAAAGGGACCTGATGATTTTTATGAAGAACCACTTGGGGGACGAGCTCATCACCTTTCATTTGAAATATGTAATGGGTTTTAGTTCTCAAATTTCAATTCAGGTATGTTTTTAAGGTAGCCATTTGGAGGTGTTTCCCCAAATCTGCATTTTGTGTCTTTCCAGAATTTCATAAAGTAGCCCATTTCAGAGGATTATATCTTATACCCAGTGAATAGTCATAGCATGAGGGTTGCTACACTATGTTGTAGGCATGTGATTGAGTCTCCATGACCATTTTTAGCCTCCCATGAGTTGGTTTGACTAGTTTGCCAGATCCATTTCATTTCCAATTTGTTAAAATTTCTCTAAGCATGTAGAATTCAAAATCTAAGTGACCTACTTTGAGGTCTCCTAATTTGCACCCGGTTCAAGGTCAAGTGAAATTGAAGTTTGTTTTGCATTTTAGACTTGGAAGTGTACCTCCCTGAAGATTTTTGGATCTTGACCAATCCGTTTGGTCACTTTGCCAGTCCAATTGCAAATCAAGTTTCTACATATTTCACTATTTTTAATTCAGAAAATTAATAAGTACTGACTTTGGTGTTTAATTTTAATTGGCCTTTTAATCATTTGGGAAAGCTAATTATGGATTCATTTTCCTTGTGTGAGAGTAAAATCATACCCAGGGTTCCAAATCATGAGGGTTTCATTTGGTAAGTTTTCAAAGTCAGGTCTGAAGGTGTTTTATGTAGATGGCTAGTGCTAATAGAATCAACTTTGCAAATGGCTAATTTCATCAATTAGTAACTTATTGTTAGATACTTTTTTTTAGATGAGATTTGTTTCATTGCATTCCTTGTATATGAATCTTCTACCGACATCATTGGTTGAGCCTCAAGCTATCATTTGATATTTTAATGCATCTTTTTGAGAGGCAGTTCTCAGTGATTGCAACTTGCGTTTACAAAGAAAATTTAAATAGGCCAATCTACAAAGGAGGTATTGAAAGTTTGTGGGTTGCTTGAAATCTAACAATGACCCAGTTGATATTTTGAATTATCATAAACTTTTAGAAATTTTCACGGCTCTAGGCTTCTCGGTTTATGCATAGTAGAATTTCTCCATTTTTTTTCGGATGTAATTTAAAATTTGACATATTATCTAATCTTTCACAGTTAATATTTGAAGTACCTTCAATACTTTAAATGTTACACAAGTGATATGCACTGGATTAGCAAATAAATGGATTTGTTGAATGATTTTTAAAAAGGTTGATTGACAACATATGGAATTTTAAATGCTATAGTCTTTGTCAGCATTCTCACTATTTGGAGTTGAATTTGGAGACTCAGAATGAAGTCTTGATGCCATGACTTGCTATCTCACATTAGATTTAAAGTATTATTGACACAATCCTTGAGAGAATTTATAGGTTTGTATTTTTTAAGGAAGCCAACACCTGCAGAGAAAAAACCAAAGGAAGTAAATAGCAGCAAGGTAAGTAAAAAATGAATAACAAATGGATACAAGCCTACAAGGTAAAGGCCCAAGGAAAAACAAAGAGCTGGAGTAGCATGCACAACGATGGGAGGAAGAATAAAATGCAAAGGGGCTACATGTGGGTTTATCACACATGCACCCGGATTTGGTTCTAGGAATAATTTAAAAGAAATAGAGACAAGTATCAATGTAAAGTGAAAGGAAAGAGGTGAGTGGTTGCCTCTGAACTTGTGTGGGGCTTGTGTTATGTGCTTAACAGCTGGGTGCACACATAAAATTTTAAATGAAAATATTTTAAAATTATCAAATGTTTAATCCCACATTGGCGAATATGAGGCCATTTTATGTGTTTAAATGAAATAAAACTTGCATTGTATTGTGAAGAAAGAGAAGGAGGCTCTCTGAGTGTGCGCACAACTAGTGCATTGGGAAGTGTGCCAATGACCAAAAAGCACTAAATTTTGCAAAAATGTGGGTAGTTGACATGGAACAAAAGTGGACACGTGGTGGCTTGTCGCATAATCTCCTGATGAGCCGGCAGTTAGAGATAACATTTGGAGAACTGGAGAGCAGTTAGTCTCACAATTTCTAGATGGTTGCGGTTAGTGGAAAAGGATCTGGAGAACTAGAAAGTGCCTTAGTTGTGTGATCTCCAGATGCTAGCATCTAGAGATTGGGAGAATAATCTAGTCATTGGTTCTCCAGATGAAACTCAGTTAGTAAAAAACATTTAGAGAACTAGAGAGTGCCTTGGTCGCATGATCTCCAGATGCTAGCATCTAGAAATTAGGAGAATAAGCTAGTCGTTGGTTCTCCAAATGAAACTCAATTACTTTAAAACATTCAAAGAATTGGAGTGTGCCTTACTCACGTGATCTCCAAATGCTAGCATCTAGAGATTGGGAGAATAAGCTAGTCGTTGGTTCTCCAAATGAAACTCATAGTTAGTAAAACATTGGGAGAATAAGGCTAGTCGCATGTTCTCCAAGTGTAACCACAGTCAGGTTATAGATTCAAGATTAAGAGAATGAGGCTAGTCTTGGAATCTCCAGGTCAATTTGGTCAAAGTCAAGGTTAAAGTGAGCATCAAATTAGTTAATGAAACATGGCAAAATATGGTGTGTTCTAGGCATAAACTGCAGGAAAAAAAGAAAAGTGTAGATTTAAATAGTGAAATGTAGATTTACAAGATTTGTATAGTCTTCTCCAGAGTTTGTTAAAATGTTTTCTTTTAAAATGGATTGAGAAGCATTCACGAAGCATTTCAAGAATCAGAATCAAATCATTTCTTGAAGGAGAGAATCAAATCAATTAGAGAAATGATTGCAGGCATGAGGGAGGTTGCAGGAGATCAGTTTGATGATCAATTTTGGAGAGAAGATGGAGATATTTTTCCTGAGAATTGAAAAATGTCACTTTGTTGAACTGACTCTCTTCTCCTATATCTCTCTTCTTCTCCATTATTACAAGGATGGTGAAATTAACACTGGTAGTTAGTATTTTGGCTTTTGAGTTTCATTTTTTGTGGTTTTCATGGTCTTGTAAATGTATTGAACCAGAGGTTTTGTAATGAAAAACAATGAAATCCTTGTCCATTATTTGTGATGTCTTTTTATGTTTTGTCTTGAATTCTTGTATATTAATGTGTAAGGCATGTTAATGTACTAACTACAAAGTAGTTGTGAATTTGTTTTCTTAGTATCTTTCAAGGAGAGAATAAATCTTTGAGGCAAATTCTCAGGATTTAAATATTGCATATAAATATGATGTCTCGGTATTGGAGTGAAAGTAGTGATTTGTAAGGCATTTCATTTGGTTTCTAGGTGTTTGGAGTTAGAGGGCTTTTTGGGGATGTATTTTTATTTGAATTTGTTGCCCAATAGATAAGGAACTGGTCTTTACTGGTTATGCACTTCTCATCATCAACCAATATATAAATGATAATATCTTTTAGTCAATGTGTAAAGGACATTAATGCTTATTTTTGTGTTGGATAATGAAAAATAAGTTTACGGATTCCTTTGAAGAAGTGAATCCATAGGTATACCTGCCTGAGCATTAAGGCTCAAAGTGTAGGAGGATCATTCTCTTGGTCCTTGTTAATTGGCCCTTTTTTCTTATCAGATTTGGAGTGGTTTTAGAGAGTTAGTGACATTATTTTGTTAATCATATTGTAAATTTGCAAGTAGAAAGAAAAAGGAACCAACAAAAATGGTGACTCTGATGGGGATCCATTGTATAGAGTCAAGTTAAAAAAAAATTTATATCTTCTCACCAAGTGTGAGCGGAGACTCTGATGTCTCTGTTTGATCAATGCATTAGTAGAATAAAAATTTGATGTATTTATGATCCTAACAAACATTTAATATCCTGTGAGATGTGTTGTGTTTGCTGGCTTTAAAGAAGGTTCAGAGTTGGGAAAAGTTTCTCAACTGATTTAGATTTGTTCTCTACAAAGAGGTGGTGACTCTACCAAAGTTTGAAAGGTGATTTGGAGGAGACTTCAGATCAATATTTTTTAGTGGCTACAACATCTCTAGGTAATCCTATTTTTATCAAAGAAAGAACAATCCCTTAATAGGTGAGCAAGTCACTAGAGGAAATGGAAAAATAATCTTGAAGTTTGGTCATATTTCTAGATAGAAGTTTTAGTTGTTGTAATGAGTATCAGAGATATGTTGTGGTTTTATGAAGTTAGTGGTTGTATAAAGTTGGATAATAATTTTGTCATGAGAACAAAGTGTGTTTTTATGTCAGTATTTTAAAATGGAGTTTCCAATTTTGATGGATCAAAATGATGTTTCTAGATCTGGAATTTATCAGTTAGATCTTGAAAATGTTAATAGAGAAAGAGATATTTATTTGATAAATCAAAGAATCCAACATACTTGCATAGAGATTTTAAGATGTGAAATAGGAGAAAGGGATGAAGAATCAACACTTTCATACTATAAAAAAATTTCTTGTAGCTTGTAGTGAACTTCTTGTGGGTCTTGATTTTCAAGAATCCCAATATGCTAAAATGTTTCTAGAGCTAGGTATGCATGAATTAATCAGTTCGTCTGCATCCTTTAGAGAGGAAGGACTTGAAAATGTTAAAGAATAGATAGATTCATTTGTAGATATTGAATCTAGTTATGCTAACGATGTTGAATCTAGTTATGTCGAGGATGTTGAATCTTGTTATGTTGATAGTGTTGGTTATGATGTTGATAATGAAATATGTGAATACCAAGGAGTAGAAGATGAATCTATAGTTGATAGTGCTCCCCTTGAGTTTATAGATTTTTGTTTTTCTCAGCATGATGATAGTGGCTCATTGTTTCAATTTGAAGATGTTTTGTGTGAACATAAAGAATATGACTATGATGCAGATGAAAGTTCCTGCACTGATTACTTCACACAAGATGTTGTGAGATAGGAGATTTCAGCCCCTATTTCAGATGGGGAAGATATTTGCAGCATCGACAATGAGACTAAAGAGATAGAATGTGAATTCTAGTGCTTACTAAGTAGTGAGAAAATTTCAAAACTCTTGGATACATAATTTCAAAGGTATACACCTAAGTTTGTTTCTAAAATCCCATGCCCGATAGATATATGTTTTGATAAAGATGATACAAGTGATGGCATCAAGTATGAAACATTTACTGATTTTCCTTTTCCTATCTTTGAAGTGACTAATGTGCAAGATGAGAGTACACATCATTATAATGAATTTGATACTATTATGTTTGACGAATATGATGATGTGTGTACCAATGTGGATTTGGATTTTCAAGAGCCTAGTGTTAGTGGTTATTGTTTACATTTTGATGCTGGAAAATGTGACAAATCTGAATGTGTTTTCTCATATTTGCAAGTGATTAATTATTCATTCATTGATAATGCTTGTTCCTTTTTAGAAGATGTTGATAAGAATTGTCATCATCAAGTTGTCTCTGATTTGGTGCAATCATATTTTTGTTTCAAGAGGTTATACTTTATTTTGCAAAGTGCTGACATAGAAATGGCTTATTCTTTGTTGCAAACTAATGATCGGTATGCTGGTGTTTCCATCCATGAGGTTGAGTTGGACTATTTCTTTTTTTAGCATGGTAGTGATAATGGAGAGTGTGATGTTTTGATCTCACACAATGATCAACATTCATGGTTGTTTGGTGGCTTTGTCTTGCCAAATGGTGGTTAGTATGCTGATTAATTTTTATATAATATGATAAAAATTGATCATAGTATTTTGCACAAGCTGGATGAAAGAATTAATTTCAGTTTGTCTCTACTAGATGGAGATGAAAATCATATGTTTGATAGGGGTAAGGACTGATTACATTTTTGAGGCTTTGAACCTTTTGTAAATGATGTAAACCTTGTATAGTTTCTTTCCTTTTAGTAGTGTGTGTCTTTGTTTTCATAAGAGGGTTCCCTATTTCAAGTGAGAAGAAAGTGAACGTCTGGTTTCCTTTGGTTGGTCTGTTGTACCAAGAGATTCTAAATTCTCTCCATACCCGCAAGGGGCATGCGTCCCCAGTTAGAGCCACTGTTGGATCTCAAAAATACTGGATATATTTTTGACTCCATATTCCAAAAATTCTCTAAAAGTGTAAGTTTGTGCCCTTGAAAATCATTGTAAGAAGCCAAGTTTGAGTGCAAAGAACAAAGGGACCTGATGATTTTTATGAAGAACCACTTGGGGGATGTGTTCATCACCTTTCATTTGGCATATGTAATGGGTTTCAGTTCTCAAATTTCAATTATGGTGTGTTGTTAAGGTAGCCATTTGGAGGTGTTTCCCCAAATCTCCATTTTGTGTCTTTCTAGAATTTCATAAAGTAGCCCAATTTAGAGGATTGTATCTTATGCCCAGTGAATAGTCATAGCATGAGGGTTGTTACACTGTGTTGTAGGAATGATATTCAGTCTCCATGACCATTATTAGCCCCACATGAGTTGGTTTTCCCAGTTTGCCAGAGTCATTCCATTTCCAATTTGTTAAATTTCTCTAAGTATGCAGAATTCAAAATCTAAGTGACCTACTTTGAGGTCTCCTAATTTGCACCCAGTTCAAGGTCAAGTGAAATTGAAGGTTGTTATACATTTTAGACTTGTAAGTGTACAAGATTTTTGGATCTTGAACAATCCATTTGGTCACTTTTCCAGTCCAATTCCAAATCAAGTTTCTGCATATTTCACTATTTTTAATTCAGAAAATTTTGAAGTGTTGACTTTGGTTTAATTGTAATTGGCCTTTTGATCATTTGGGCAAGCTAATTATGGATTCATTTTCCTTGTGTGAGAGTGAATTCATACCTAGGTTTCCAAATCATGAGGGTTTCATTTGGTAAGTTTTCAAAGTCAGGTATGAAGGTGTTTTATGTAGATGGCTAGTGTTGATAGAATCAGCTTTGCAGATGGCTACTTTCAAAAATTGGTAACTTATTGTCAAATACTTATTTTTAGATGAGATTTGTTTCATTGCATTCCTTGTATATGAATCTTCTACTAGCATTAGTGGTTGAGCCTTAGGCTATCATTTGATATTTTAATGCATCTTTTTGAGAGACAGTTCTTGGTGATTGCAACTTGCATTTACAGAGCAAATTTAAATAGGCCAATTTACAAAGGAGGTACTAACAAATTGTGGGTTGCTCGAAATCTAACAATGACCCAGTAGATATTTTGAATTATCATAAACTTTTGGAAATTTTCATGGCCCCAGGCTTCCCAGTTTATGCGTAGTAGAATTTCTCCATTTTCTTCCGGATGTAATTTAAAATTTGACATATTCTCTAATCTTTCACAGTTAGTATTTTAAGTACCTTCAATACTTTAAATATTACACAAGTGATATGCACTAGATCAACAAATAAATGGATTTGTTGAATGATTTTTAAAAAGGTTGATTGACAACATATGGAATTTTAAATGCTATAGTCTTTGTCAACATTCTCACTATCTGGAGTTGAATTTGGAGACTTGGAATGAAGTCTTGATGCCATGACTTGTTGTCTCAAACCAGATTTGAAGTATTATTGACACAATCCTTTAGAGAATTTTCAGATATGTGTTTTTAAGGAAGCCAGCACATGCAAATAAAAAAGAAAAGGAAGTAAATAGCAGCAAGGTAAGTAAAAAATGAATAAAAAATGGATACAAGCCTGCAAGGTAAAGGCCAAAGGAAAAACAAAGAGCTAGAGGAGCACACACAACCATGGGAGGAAGAATAAAATGCAAAGGGGTTGCGTGTGGGTTTATCCCACATGCACCTGGATTTGGTTCTAGGAATAATTTAAAAGAAATAGAGCCAAGTATCAATGTAAAGTGAAAGGAAGGAGGTGAGTGGCTGCCTCTTAACTTGTGTGGGGCCTGTGTTATGTGCTTGCCAGCTGGGCGCACATATAAAATTTTAAATGAAAATATTTTAAAATTATCAAATGTTTAATCCCACATTGGCTAAGATGAGGACATTCATGTGTTTAAATGGAATAACACTTGCATTGTATTGTGAAGGAAGAGCAGGAGGTTCTCTTAGTGTGTGCATAGATGGTGCATTGGGAAATGTGCCAATGACCAAAACGCACTAAATTTTGTAGAAAAGTGGATAGTTGACATGGAACAAAAGTGGACATGTGGCAGCTTGTCATGTAATCTCTTGATGAATTGGTGGTTAGAGATAACATCTGGAGAACTGGAGAGGGGTTAGTCTCCTAATCTCCATATGGTTGTGATTAGTGGCAAAGGATCTGGAGAACTGGAGAGTTCCTTAGTGGCATGATCTCCAGATGTTAGCATCTAGAGACTGGGAGAATAAGCTAGTCTCTAGTTCTCCATATGAAACTCAGTTAGTAAAAAACATTCAGAGAACTGGAGAGTGCCTTAGTCGTGTGATCTCCAGATGCTAGCATCTAGAGATTGGGAGAATAAGCTAGTCATTGGTTCTCCAGATGAAACTTAGTTAGTAAAAAACATTCAGATAACTAGGGAGTGCCTTAGTCATGTGATCTCTAGATGCTAGCATCTAGAGATTGGGAGAATAAGCTAGTCATTGGTTCTCTAGATGAAACTCAGTTAGTAAAAAACATTCAGAGAACTAGAGTTTGCCTGAGTCATGTGATCTCTAGATTAAACTGGTTAAGTTACAAACATTCAAAGAACTAGAGATATCTCAAGTTGCATGATCTCCAAATGCTAGCATCTAGAGATTGGGAGAATAAGCTAGTCGTTAATGTTCTCCAAATGAAACTCATAGTTAGTAAAACATTGGGAGATTGGGTGAATAAGGCTAGTTGCACGTTCTCCAAGTGTAACCACAGTCAGGGAATAGATTCAAAGATTAAGAGAATGAGGCCATTCTCTGAATCTCCAAGTCAACTTGGTCAAAGTCAAGGTTAAAGTGAGCATCAAATCAGCTAGTGACACATGGAAAAATCAAGTGTGTTATGGGCATAAAGTGCAGGAAAAAAAGGAAAAGTGCATATTTAAATAGTGAAATGCAGATTTAAAAGATTTCTATAGTCTTCTTCATAGTTTGTTAAAATGTTTTATTTTAAAATGGTCTGATAAGCATTCACGGAGCATTTCAAGAATCATAATCAAATCATTTCTTGAAGAAGGAGAGAATCAAATCAGTTAGAGAAATGATTGTAGGCATGAGGGAGGTTGTAGGAGATCAGTTTGAGGATCAATTTTGGAGAGAAGATGGAAAAGTTTTTGCTAAGAATTGACAGATGTTAGTTTGTTGAACTGACTCTCTTATCCTATATCTCTCTTCTTCTCCATTGTTATAGGGATGGTGAAATGAGCACTGCTAGGCAGTATTTTGTCCTTTGAGTCTCATTTTTGTGGTTTTCATGGTCTTGTAAATGTATTAACTAGAGGTTTTTTAATGAAAAACAATGGAATCCATGTCCATTATTGGTGATGTCTTTGTATATTTTGTCTTGAATTATTGTATATTAATGTGTAAGGCATGTTAATGTACTGACTACAAAGTATTTTTGAATTTGTTTTCTTAGTATCTTTCAAGGAGAGAATAAATATTTGAGGCAAATTCTGAGGATTTAAATCTTGCATATGAATCTGATGTCTGGGTATTGGAGTGAAAGTAGTGATTTGTAAGGCATTTCATTTGGTTTCTAGGTGTTTGGAGTTAGATGGTTTTCTGGGGATGTATTTTTATTTGAATTTGTTGCCTAATAGATAAGGCACTGGTCTTTACTGGTTATGCACTTCTCATCATCAACCAATATATAAATGATAATATCTTTTAGTCAATGTGTAAAGGACATTAATGCCTATTTTTGTGTTGGATAATACAAAATAAGTTTACTAATTCCTTTGAAGAAGTGAATCTATAGGTATACTCTCCTGAGCATTAAGGCTTGAAGTGTAGGAGGATCATTCTCTTGGTCCTTGTTAATTGGCCCTTTTGTCTTGTTAGATTTGGAGTTGTTTTAGAGAGTCAGTGACATTAGTTTGTCAATCATATTGTAAATCTACAAGTAAAAAGAAAAAGGAACCAACATAACCCCTTAGGACCCATTACCATATACTAATATATGGTAAGGGGTTCTAAGGGGTCCTACAACACATTAATGTGTCTTAGAACCTCTTATAATCCCTTAGGACAACCTTACCATACACTAATGTATGGTAGTGGGTCTTAAGGGGTCATAAAACACATTAATGTGTTTTAGGATTGCTTAAGACCCCTTACAACCCCTTACCATACATTAGTGTATGGAAAGACACCCTAAGGGGTCCTAAGTGGTCTTAGAACACATTAATGTATCCTAGGACCACTGAAGGCCCCTTACCACATACTAATGTATGGTAACAGTTCCTAAGATGTCATAAGGAGTCCTAGGACTTATTAATGTGTCCTAGGACCACTTTTGACCCCTTAGGACTCATTAGCACCACTCTCTCTACATCTTACGAGTCCTAAGGGTTTTAAATGGGTCCTAAGACACATTAAAATGTCCTAGGACACCTTAGGAAGGATTCCTAAGGGGTTGTAAGGTGTCTTGAGGGTTCCTAGGACACATTAATTTTTCCTAAGACCCCTAAGGGGGTCTAAGGGGTCTTAAGAGGTTCTTGGCCACATTAATGTGTCCTAGGATCCCTTTTGACCACTTAGGACTCATTAAGGTCCATAAGATATATGGTAAGGTGTCTTAAGGGGTCATAAGGGGTTCTAGGATCCCTTATGACCCCTTATGACCCCTTGCAATACACTAGGACACACTAATGCATCCTAGAACACCTTATGACCCCTTACAAACCTTTAGGCCCCCTAAGATGTATGCTAAGGTGTCCTAAAGAGTCCTAAGAGGCCATAAGGGGTCTTAGGACACCATATGACCCCTTAGGAACCCTCTCTTTACATCTTAGGGGTTGTAAGTTTTGTAAAGGGGTTCTAGGACACATTGATACATCCTAGGAACCCTGAGAGAGAGAGAGAGAGAGAGAGAGAGAGAGAGAGAGAGAGAGAGAGACGATATAAACAATATAATGAGAAAAAATCCTCAAATAATCATGCACAAGTCAAGGGCTTGAGGTTGCAATCAATAGTCCACTAGGAATCATGTTGAAGACAATGTGCTATTTCCTAAAATTTCCTAAAAAGCCTCAAAATCTAAAATCTTTATCTTAACTCCTATGAAGATGAAATCACTCTCAAATATCTTGAAAGTATATACATAAAATATAATGTAAGTATAATAAAGGAAGAGTATGTAACTTAATAGTATGTAACTTTAATGTTATAATTCATGTATGGTCCTTGTGCTGATATTGGCCTAAGTGTGCCATATTTAGAAGGATTCTTTGTCTTTCTTTATTTCCACATAAGGAGCATGCCAAATAGGGCGTACACCCTATAGGGAATGCACCCTATTTAGAAGGATTTTGGCATATTATTATTGCCACATAAGGCACACACCAAATAGGGCGTACACCATATATGGTGTGGACCCTATTTGGCATGCACCCTTTTAATAGAATTGGGATCTACCAAACCTAAGGCTTTGATTTTTCTTGAGCATTAAACCCAAAGGCTTGGAGTATTTAAATAGGTCTAAGATTCATTTTCTAGTAAACATACATAAAATTAACTTCTTTTTTTGTGTGCTCCCCATTAGGTGTGCACGTGGTTCAACAATGACAAAATTAGACAGCATGACATTCTAGATCTCTCTGTTATCTATCTAACCATATAATTTATTTTAAATTTTGATTATATTAAGATTTTCATCTCTAATTTATTTTGTAAGTATGTTTGATTTTGAAACAAGTTACTTTTGTCAAATTTTGAAACAAGTTACTTATTTAGAAACTAGAGTCCATTCTACATAATTTTTAAAAAAAGATTTGATTTTTTATTAGTTTTCAATGATTTCTAGGGGGAGCACGCACAAATTTCATATTTTCGGGATGTGTGCACTTCAAAAATTTGTAAAAATCATACATTCATAAAAAAAATTAGCACAAAAATCTAAGATAAACTACATGGTGTTAGCTAGCCTCTTACTTGAGAAATTAAAAAAACTAAAAAAAAATTAACATTTTAAGGGGAGCACACCAAACACTATGTTATGTCTTTTACAAAAAAATAGGATAACTTTTTTTAATTCTCCTTTTCTAGGGCCTTAATTTCCACCAATTTCAAAATAAATTAGTAATTTATAAACTAATGTAGGATAATACAACTCTTGTTCTTGTTGCAACTTAAAATTTTGAGTGTAACTATCTTCAATTTTTCTTTGGAGATCAAAGTTTTTTTATATTGAAAAACAAAAGTTGTTTTGGTCCCACATCTTTGTGCACTTACCCACATGTAGCAAAATAATAAAATGTATTAACCAGTTGGCTCAAAAATATCCTCCAATAGACATAACATAATGTGGATCTAATTATTGCATGGTAAGATCCATATCAACCTCTTAACTCATCCTCCAATTCATATCTTGACTAAAAGAACATAATTCAATTATGATAATCTACTGATTTGGCTAGAGATAAAACAAACAATAATGTCAAATACAAAATCATAATATATCTTTACTTGTGTTACAAGCCAACACAAGATATATGAACTGGAACACTACATGTAAACCAAGAAATATGACCTAAAAGACTAATGTAAAGCAATGTAGAGAATTCTCTAAACTAGTCTTGACCAGTGTTGATAGCCAACCTTACTATCAGCAAGATAAAAAACACAACGTCAATCTCTAGACTATTGGGAATTTAAAAAACATAGTAGTGCATCATTTAAAAAATTTAGCCATTAACTCCAGAACCACAAGCCACAAACTTGTTGTGCAAGGGAATTCAACGAATTCTCCCATAGGGACTTTAAATACTCTTTCTTGCACATTCCAACTTCTCATACCATCACCTTTTGGAAATACCTCATACTAACATGATATCATCACCAAACATTAGAACAACATCTAGAAACTCAATACCAAACCTCTATTAGCTTTCATACATAAGGAAATACATCACTTCATCAGGTTAACCTCAATGCAAACACCAAGTTGACATCAATGACATTAGAAATAAAACTACCAACAATCCTTGGCCTTTGTCATTAATGGAAACAACAAAAAACACAACTAATCTCTTTCTTTTAGTCATCAACGTCAACAAGTTTGACATCATTATAAATACAAATCAAACTACCAGCATTGAAATAGGTTCATATTGAGTTCCCTTAAATGTCATCCACATGATTGAAATAACATAAAGTATAAACTTTAGCTTTGATACTAGAGATTTAATTCCCTAGGTAAAGTTAAAGTACAACCTTCAACTTTGATATCAATGAATTAATTCTTGAGGTTAACTAAGGTATGCTCTTATATTTTAGATAATAATATAACAAGAACATAAGGTATATTAGGTAAACTATATATAGAATAAAAAATACATTATGTGGACCTCAATAATTTTAGTTATATGTCACTAGTTTTCTAAGTCAAACTCTTTGACCCATAATTCATGAGTAGTGGTTCACACGAACCCATCTCTCATGAGAATGAATGAAACACTTAGAAATCATTACATCTAGGTGATGCTCAAAGAGGTGAAGCATTGAGACTTCTCAGGAGGTCACCTATCCTAGTACTACTCTAATGTGAGCATGCTTAACTGCAGAGTTTCCTCTATGGTTAAACCGAGTTCGCTTCCAACCCCATTTGTGAAACCTTCAACAAAGTGGAAAAGATGATTCTTTACCTCTATGAGCATCACCTACATGCAATGAGTGCTAATAGTTCCATTCATTCCCATGAGGGATGGGTTCATGTGAACCACTACTCATAAAACATGGATCAATGAGTTTGACTCAAAAACCTACACAGTTGAATCTTGGTAGCTATATCACAATTTGACGTGCTATGGAAAATATGTCCTACCTATTAGTTGATGATATTAAGGGGATTTCTAATGAATGATTCATGAGGCACAACAGTTGATAATTTTTTTACGAATGGGGTCACAAGAATATTGGGTTTAACCACGGAGGAAACTTCATAATTAAGTGCGCTCAAGTTGGAGTAGTACTGGGATGGAGTATCACCTAGATGCAATGAGTGATAAGTGTTCCATTCATTCTCATGAGAGATGGGTTCGTGTGAACCACTACTCATGAGACATGGTTCAATGAGTTTGACTCAAAAAACTACACAGTTGAATCCTGATACCAATATCACAATTTGACTTGTTGCACAAAATACCTCCTACTTATCAATTATATGCCACTTATGATAAGATTAAACAATATGAATTTATAGAGAGGTATGCTGAGAAATTATTAGGTAAATTATTCTTTGTATAATGTTCAATGTAGTATATGTATACAAGTTAGATATGCTAACAAATTTAATCGCATATGGTGTACATGCTATCTAGATGAAGTGATAATAGGTGTCAAGAATGTATGGTGTGTAGGTTGTATGCTAGTAACACGTGATATAAATGCTATTATTTTTTAGATGCATGCAATGTTATTTATTTAGCAATTTTATGTGTAATAGATGTTTCCAGGCAACATATAAATATATACACACATAAAATAAGTTTGTTTGTCTCATATGACGTACAAATATGGTTTGATAAAAAACTACAATTGTAAGAATATGTAGGATCATAAGGTGTGCATGATTAGTGTTGTATGTTTTCACATGAGAGCATCGTGTATTTTAAGTGAAGTTGAGTGAACAAGTAAGGCTATTAAAGAGGACATAAAAGGATGCACTCATATCGAATGGATGAGGTAAACATAAGAAAGAAATATGTATCAAATGTGTTAGTGTTCAAGATGGAAAATGTAGAGAAGGTTGGTGAGAAGAGTGAATGCTTCCATGTGTTAAAACCATAGTAGATTAGAATAGGAATTAGAGGTACATATAAAAGAACTTTTTTATTAGCATTGTGGAAGATGAGAGAAATATGATGAATAGAGGTAGTAATAATTATAAGGTAGAACCTTGCACTATAATAATTGTAGATTTTACCATCACACCAAAATCACGTACTGGTGGTGCAGAGGGATCTTATTGTGGATATAGTCGCTATGCCAACACCCCCCACATGATAGAGCCGAATACAACCACACACCATGTGGTATTTGCACCCACTACATACCATGCCGATAAGCCGAGCTTATGTAGATCTGACAGGTCTAGGGCTTGAGAGACTCAAACTGATGACCTACACTCTGATACCATGTAGATTTTACGATCACACCAAAATCACGTACTGGTGGTGGGGAGGGATCTGATTGGGGATATAGTCGCTACACCATAATAGCTAAGGGGGTGTAATATTTAAAAAATTAACTACATTGGATACAAGGGATGAGTAATAAGAAAGTATAGCCATAATGGAGGAAGATGAGACATAGTAGAAAATAATATGGAGAAGAAGGATTTTTGCAAAAGAGGTGTATGAACTTAATAAAGAATTGATTAAAGAAATGCTGAATTGTGGAAATATAAGGTGTTAATTATGTCTCTTGCATTTTGTAATTGATAATGGTCTACTTGAGAAAAAAAAAGTCTAATAAACTTGTAAAATTTAAACAATATATATAAAATATTAAAAAAAGAATAAAAGATAAAACATATACACAATACACAATATATTATTTGAAAAAACTATTTTGATAAGAAAATCCAACATAATATTTTTTCACAACTACATTAAAATTCAATCATTTACAATACAATAATAAAACTTACTAAACTCGTAGGCACATTTAGATATTAATAAGTACACTAAGAAAATAATTGTTCAATTTACATGAAGCCTTTAAAATCATCTGAAACAAAGATATTAAACTAAATGAAACACCCAAAAAATGGACATCACATTCCCAACAGATAGAAAGGAGATCACTTATACTTCATATAATTGTTAAACAGTTTTTTCTGGGTGCCACTGTAGAATACTCTAAGCTCTCCACTTTGGAAATTCTAGAATACTCTAAGCTCTCGATACCGATTTGTAAGATGGGTAATTAACAAAACCACCAAAATTTATAGTCTCACTCACCTTGCAAATTTATAGCTCAAATTAGGTCAATAGGTTACTTGCATTGATCAAGATTTCCGAATGAGGAAGCTATTTGGTAATGGTCTGCATTTGAATTGCTTGGCCTGAAATATAAGGATTTAATTTTGCAGATTTATCCATTTTTAGATTACAATTCATTGTATTTGATCAAATTTCTTTCTGTTATTGCCATAATAGACCAGTCAGCATACTGAAAATGTACGCATAAGAAATTTGTTTTTCACACATTATCTCTTCTTAGTCAGAAGTAGTTTAACTTCCTCTCTAGTTTAAGTTGACAGCAATCAACATCAAAGTTTTTTTCTTTCCCTGATCATTTAATATTACGTAAGTTTGGGCCCATTTAAATTTCTATCATTTTCTTGTTTTCTTGTAAGATTTGATGATATGCATATTTTTTGGGAGGTGACAAACTCGAGCTCTTTCAAAATCACTACGTGGATGGTGAGATCTTTGTAAGACTGGTTCTATATTCTTCAGTTTAAGGGTCCTTTTTCCACTGGATTGAATACGATCTGTGACACAAGGAATTTTAAGTATCAACAAACCTCTCATCATATTGGATCAATGGTGTGATTGCTGACATAATGTCGATAGATTTGTAGTTTGGTTAAATATTCTTTGGTGTAATAGCCAAACAATTAATAATAAGTTATTGCTATGTTTATATCAAAATTTTGAAAGAGCTAATGGTGGAACTTTTAATATACGAGAATACTCATAAATATAATATTGACATATACAATAATATTGGGTCAAATTCAATTCATATCTCTTTAAAGAGCTTTGAGATATAATACATCAAATTTTGACTTGTTTTACTTTATCTTTTTTTTCATTTAATTTTAAAATTATGTCACTTTTAGTATATTGGGACATTTTCCTCTTATCAAACTATTTTGACGGTTTATAGATATATTTAAACTTTTTATAAGCTTAATCTTGATTATACTTTAGTTTTAGTAATTTTGTCAAATTCTCACAATTAAGGTGTTGCTACATCGTATGTGTATTTCATGTGCAAATTTAAGATTTGAAACCCTAACATGTGATAATGTATAGCTCATTGCCTCTACACCGGTCTATAAGAGAAGTGCTTAGTGTTTGTTTTCGCCCAACTTGATTATCATATGTGAGGCTTTCTTTAATTGACACATGCCTACAAATATTTTTTCTTATGATCTATGTGAAGAAAATGGAAGGCTAAGATTAGAAAAAAAAGAAGATAATGAATTAATTAAATAATTAAAAGTATTTATTTCATTAATAGTATAAAAACATGTGGAAACTTAATAATAAAATAATTAAGAAAAATATTTATTTAATTAAGGTGGGATAATTTTAGGTGTCTACAAGAATATATGGTTCTGATCATTTAAAGTATTATTTGTCATAGTTCTAGTGTTAAGGTAGTTTCCTCTTTAAAAATATCCTTAATGAAGTTAGAATACAATTCATGGGTTGTGCAATTAGTGGTATCTAGTATTATTAAAGCTATTTTGTGGTGACAATAGGACCATATATACCACCTTAGCTTATCTTCTTATATTTATTATATTCTATTGAATATGTATAAAATTTCCTAAGGATTTACATAGTTGTCTTACAATATTGTGCATTCTTTTTCACGAGGAGTCATTATCGAGGGTCATTACCTGAACACGAAATACTTTTAATTAGTTTCCTATGTAAACGTATTCTTGTATGAGGATAAATTTTACATAATATTTGTTTCAGCCTCAAAATTTGATGCATTTGTTTAAAGAAAACCTTATTGATATTAGTGTACTTGATGATATAGAAATAGGATTTGATCTATTGAATCCATATATATCTAGAATTGTAACAAATTTTTTACTCAAAGTTTATGAACCAATAGATTTAGTTAAACTTTGAAAGGATTTTAATGGAATGTGGTCTAGATGCAATATTTTGAGATAGTTCAAGGTTGTTAAAGTAGCCACAAAACCATTCCAAACTTTTCTAGTGTTATAACATCAATGTTTTCTTCTGGCTCCTGCTCTATAACCGTATTCTCACAATCGATAATCTCATCAAGAGTGGATTCCAGATCCCCAACAGATGTGTTCTCTATAGATGTCAAGAAGAAATGGTGGATCACCTATTTATTTATTGCTCTTTTGTAAGTAACATATGGAAATGTCTTTTCTCAGCCCTAGACTTATCCTGGTGTTTTCCCCTATCTTTCCATGATCTCTTTTCTCAATGGGCTTTGAAAATGTTTAACCTAGACTTCTAGCTATTTTGCACTAGGATCCTTCCTAACCTTTACTAGGGAGTCTGGAAAGAGCGCAATAATTGTATTTTTCGTGATTGCTCCTCCCCCCCTAAAATATTTTTTGAAAAATCCAACATGTTGTTAAGGAAAACTATTTCTATTGTGGAAGAACTAACCATCTTGTAGGAAAGGCTCAGGAAGCGACCCAGGAGAAAATACAGAACTGTATTTGGAGCTATCCTCCGACTAGCTGGGTGAAAGCCAACTTCGATGGAGCTACCAAAGGGAACCCTGGCCAATCTGGTAGTGGAGGGATAATCAGAAACAACTTTGGTTTTGGCCTTGCAGCTATTATTTTACCTCTGGGCTCTCAATCCAACCACTTTGTTGAAGCTTGTGTGGTTCTCCAAGTCACCAAACTTGCCCAGGAAATTGGGGTCAAGAAGCTCTGGCTCGAAGGAGACTCGATGAACATCATCAACTGCTTAAACCTCATTCACTCTCCTTCTTGGACAATATCCAATATGATCGAAGAAATCTGCGCAATTCTTAATTCTTTTGAAAAGGTGTACATTTCTCATGTGTATAGGGAAGGCAACACTGTTGCTGATTGGTTTGCCAACCTGGTTGTCACGAAGGATGCTAAGATGATATGGAAACAAGGCGAAGATATCCCAAGTGAAGTGAAGGATCTCCTCGACAAGGAAAGACTCCAAAGTACCGAGGGAATCATAAAAATTTGATCAGTTCAGTTTTGTTGTGGTCTCATTGTCTTAGGTTGGCTTGTGGCATGTTCCATGGTTGTCTTGCTTAAACTGCTTTCTACACTTTTGATGGCCTCTCTTTATTGGCTGTGGGTTTCAGGAACCATGTAAAACCTATTTTACTTAATCAAAAACATCTAAATAAAATTAAGCATTGATTGAATATTAGTTAGGAGTTTATGAGTATGTTTGCTACTAATTTATCTTCAATTTTCATTTGAGCTTTCATGAATTGAACTATTGAATACACTTCAAGGCTAAGAGGGGGCCTCAATCAATCTTGAATAAAAACCTTTTCTATCACTAACACTTCCAATTATCTAAATCCAACTAACCATTAATAAAAATATATTGCAATGAATGCACAAACACATGAACGCCATATTTTTATGTGGAAAACTCACTTTTTGAAAAACCATGATGAGAATCACATCACTATGTGAATAAATGATTACAATGTTCTAGACTAGAGGCCAAGGAGCTCATTGCTCCTAATTTCGACCTACAGGTTAAGGTGCACAAATTTAAGACAATACACAAAGGACATGCAAGACTAAAATGCATGATCCAAGGGAAAGATACAAGATAGTAAAAGATTTGCTAAAAGAACTCCCTATATTCTAGATGACACAAGTAATTATATATACATACATACATGTGTGTGTGTGTGTGTGTATATATATGTATATGTATATATGTATGTATATATATGTATATGTATATATGTATATATATGTATATGGGTATGTGCAAGATCATGAGGGGCCAAACTATGCCCTTAAGTGGCAATGAAAAATCAGCAAATTAGGGTTCGTCAACTTGACGTGAAAATTTGAATTAGCTATCAACCTAATACCAAAAAGTTGTAAGAATAGAATCTGTAGGAAATTGAATGTAGTTTCTAAACTACTAGGCCTTTTCTAAAAAAAAATTAATATAATTGGTGAAAAGTATAGATTTCAATACAGCAGTACAAAAATTTCAGAAAAAAAATAAGTAGGTGTATGTCTGACCACCTTAATCATGATCAAATGATAATATTTTTTAATAAGATTTTATATATAAGTAGTAGACTCATTCCTAGATGTGACGCATATTTTTTTGTAATTTTATTCCAAAAAAATAATTAATTATGAATTTTTTTCTACAACATTTTCAGAATAAAAAAACTCTCGTGTCTAACCACCTTAAGTTATTCAAAACTTTCCAAAATTCAATTTTATTTTATTTTTCCTTATAGTAGGCGAAGCATAGAACGTGACGCATTTTTCAAATTTCAAAAATGTTATACCGTTTGAAATTTATAGCCATTTTTCAATCAGTATATAAATCAACACTTTAGAGGTAACTCAATTAGAAAATTACGAATAATTAGTTACCGAATTCAAAATTTGACAGAAATTATATCAATAGAAAGTTGATAATCTCCTTAAAATACCCTTTTCATTTCATCAAATTCGGGTGAAAAAAAATTTGTCAACTACATGGTCGAAGTCTGGAACTCACAGAAATAGGGGAAAAACACATTTTTGTGACATTTCAAGAGTTGACCAGGTAGGTTTGGTGCACAAAGCAATATCGAGCCAAATCGGGTACTCGATTTGGCTCGGCAGAATTTTCAATTTTAAATTTTCCTTCCCCTTTCTCCCTCTTAATTTATTTCCAAACCCTTGCTCCCTCCAATTTCTCCATAGTTCAATATATTATATATCAAAAATTATATATTACATTATATATTATATATATTAAATATTACATAATATCTATTATATTTTAAATATTATATAATATACATTTTACATTAAATATTATATAATATATATTAATATTAAATGTTACATTATACATCATATATTATATATTATTTTACATATATTATATATTAATATGTATTTTACAATATATCACATGATATCTTCATATTTAAATTGTATGTAATATATATTTTATATTATAATATATGTGTGTGTGTGTGTGTGTGTGTGTGTATATAGGACATATTAATACATAGGTTAATTACACTAATATAAGGCATCCAAAACATTTCCAAAGGGGTCATAGAGGGTTCCTAAGGGTCCTAAGGCTTGAGAAAGTCTACTAGGACCCCTTAGGTCCTGGTGCAACCCCCAACAACACACTGGAGCACTCAATTGTGTCCCAAGGGGTGGTACGACCCCTTGGGACACACTTTAGTGTTAAAATGTATCAAAAGGGGTCATGGGGACTTCATAGGGGTCCCAGTACACCTTATCACATGTTAGGACCCCTAGGAAGTCCTCATGACCCCTTTTGACACATTTCAACACTTAAGTTTGTCCCAAGGGGTCGTATGACCCCTTAGGACACACTTGAGTGTTCTCATGTGTCAAAAGGGGTCAGCATAACTTCCTACAGGTCCTAGTATTCCATATCATGCATTAGGACCCCTAGGAAGTCCCGATGACTCCTTTTGACACATTTCAACACTCAAATATGTCCCAAGGGGTTGTATGACCCCTTATGACACACTTGAGACTTCTAATGTGTCAAAAGGGCTCATGGGGATTTTCTAGGGGTCCTAACATGTGATAAGGCATACTAGGACCCCTAGGAAGGCCCCATGACCCCTTTTGACACATTTCAACACTCAAGTGTGTTCCAAGGGTTCGTATGACACCTTAGGACACACTTGAGTGCTCTAATGTGTTGAAAGGGGTCATGTGCAATTTCTAGGGGTCCTAGTATGTCTTATCACATGTTAGGAACCCTAAGAAGTCCCGATGACCCCTTTTGACACATTTCAATACTCAAGTGTGTCTCAAGGGGTCGATGAATCTTTAGGACAAACTTGAGAGTTCTATTATGTCGAAAAGGGTCATGGGGAATTCCTAGGGGTCCTAATGCATGATAAAGCATACTAAGACCCCTCAGAAGTCCCCATGACCCCTTAAGCTACACTTGACCATTCCAATGTGTCAAAAAGGGGTCATGGGGACTTCCTAGGGGTCCTAACATGTGATAAGGCATACTAGCACCCTGAGGGAGTCCCCTTACCTCTTTTGACACATTGGAATGCTCAAGTGTGTCTTAAGGGGTCCTAGGACCCCTTAAGACACACTTGAGCATTCCAATGTGTCAAAAGGGGTCATGGGGACTCCCTAGGCATCCTAACACGTGATAAAGTGTATTAGGACCCCTAGGGAGTCCTCATGAACCCTTTTGACATATTGAAATGATAAAGTGTGTCTGAAGGGGTCCTAAGACCCCTTAAGACACACTTGAGCATTCCAATGTGTCAAAAGGGGTCATTGGTACTCCTTAGGGGTCCTAACGCATGATAAGGCATACTAGGACCCCTAGTGAGTCCCCATGACCCCTTTTAACACATTGGAATGCTCAAGTGTGTCTTAAGAGGTCTTAGGACCCCTTAAGACACATTTGAGCATTCCAATGTGTCAAAATGGGTCATGGGGACTCCCTAGGGGTCCTAACATGTGATAAGGGATACTAGGACCCCTAGGGAGTCCACATGATCCCTTTTGACACATTGGAATGCTCAAGTGTGTCCCAAGGGGTCCTAGGACTTTTAAGACACACTTGAGCATTCCAATGTGTCAAAAGGGGTCATTAGGACTCCCTAGGGGTCCTAATGCATGATAAGGTGTACTAGGACCCCTTGGGAGTCCCCATGACCCCTTTGACACATTGGAACTCTCAAGTGTGTCCGAAGGGGTCCTAGGACCCCTTAAGACACACTTGAGCATTCCAATGTGTGAAAAGGGGTCATTGGGACTCCCTAGGGGTCCTAACGCATGATAAGGCATATTAGGACCTTAGGGAGTCCCCATGACACTTTTAACACACTGGAACACTCAAGTGTGTCTTAATGGGTCTTAGGACCCATTAAGACACATTTGAGCATTCCAATGTGTCAAAAAGGGTCATGGGGACTCCCTAGGGGTCCTAACGCATGATAAGGCATACTATGACCCTTAGGGAGTCCCCATGACCCTTTTTGACAAATTGGAATGCTCAAGTGTGTCTTAAGGGGTCGTAGGACCCCTTAAGACACACTTGAGCATTCCAATGTGTCAAAAGAGATCATGGGGACTTCCTAGGGGTCCTAACATGTGATAAGGTGTATTACGACCCCTAGGGAGTCCCCATGACCCCTTTTAACGCATTGGAATGCTCAAGTGTGTCTTAAGGGGTCATAGGACCCCTTCAGACACACTTGAGCATCATAATGTGTCAAAAGGAGTCATTGGGACTACCTAGGGTTTCTAACGTGTGATAAGGCATACTAGGAGCCCTAGGGAGTCCCCATGACTATTTTGACACATTGGAATGCTCAAGTGTGTTTTAACGGGTCTTAGGACTCCTTAAGAAACATTTGAGCATTCCAATGTGTCAAAAGGGGTCATGGGGACTCCCTAGGGGTCCTAACATGTGATAAGGCATACTGGGACCCCTAGGGAGTCTCCATGACCCGTTTTGACACATTGGAACATTCAAGTGTGTCTTAAGTGGTTGTAGGACCCCTTAAGACACACTTGAGCATTCCAATGTGTCAAAAAGGGTGATGCAGACTTCTTAGGGGTCCTAACACATGATAAAGTGTACTAGGACCCCTAGGGAGTCCCCATGACCCCTTTTGACACATTGGAATGCTCAAGTGTGTCTTAAGGGGTCCTACGATGTCTTAAGACACACTTGAGCATTACAATGTGTCAAAAGGCTCATGGGGACTTCTTAGGGGTCCTAACGTGTGATAAGGTGTACTAGGACCCCTAGGTAGTCCTCATGACCCCTTTTGACATATTGGAATGCTCAAGTGTGTCTTCAGGGGTCCTCGGACTACTTAAAACACACTTAAACATTCTAATGTGTCAAAAGGGGTCATTGGGACTTCCTAGGGGTCCTAACATGTGATAAGGCATACTAGGACCCCTAGGGAGTCCCTATGACCCCTGTTGAAACATTGGAATGACCAGGTGTGTCTTAAGGGGTCGTAGGACCCCTTAAGACACATTTGAGTGTTCTAATGTGTCAAAATGGGTCATGGGGACTCCCTAGGGGTCCTAACATCCGATAAGGTGTACTAGGACCCCTAGGGAGTCCCCATGACCCTTTCTGACACATTGGAACACTCAAGTGTGTCTTAAGGGTTCTTACGACTGCTTAAGACACACTTGAGCATTCTAATGAGTCAAAAGGGGTCATGGGGACTTCATAGGAGCCCTAACATGTGATAAGGCATACTAGGACCCCTAGGGAGTCCCCATGACCCCTTTTGACACATTGGAATGCTAGAGTCTATCTTAAGGGGTCCTAGGACCCCTTAAGACACACTTAATCATTCCAATGTGTCAAAAGGGGTCATGGGGACTCCCTAGGGGTCCTAATATTTGATAAGGCATATTAGGACCCCTAGGGAGTCCCATGACCCCTTTTGACACATTAGAATTCTCAAGTGTGTCTTACAAGGTCCTAGGACACCATCGAGCACACTTGAGTGTTCCAATGTGTTAAAAGGGGTCATTGGGACACCCTAGGGGTCCTAACACATGATAAGGTGTACTAGGACCCCTAGGGAGTCCCCATGACCCCTTTTGACACATTGGAAAGCTCAACTATATCTTAAGGGGTCCTACAACCCTTTAAGACACACTTGAGCATTCTAATGTGTCAAAAGGGGTCATGGGGACTTCCTAGGGGTCCTAACACATGACAAGGTATACTAGGACCCTTAGGGAGTCCCCATGGCCCCTTTTGACACATTGGAATGCTAGAGTGTGTATTCAGGGGTCCTAGGACCCCTTAAGACACACTTGAGCATTCTAATGTCTCAAAAGGGGTCATGGGGACTTCATAGGGGTCCTAACACATGATAAGGTGTACTAGGACCCCTAAGGAGTCCCCATGAATCCTTTTGATACATTGGAACACTCAAGTGTATCTTAAGGGCTCCTACAACCCCTTAAGACACACTTGAGCATTCCAATGTGTCAAAAGGGGTCATGTGGACTTCCTAGGAGTCCTATCGTGTGATAAGACATACTAGGACCCTTAGGGATTCCCCATGACCCCTTTTGACACATTGGAATGCTAGAGTGTGTCTTCAGGGGTCCTAGGACCCCTTAAAACACACTTGAGAATTTCAATGTGTCAAAAGGGGTCATGGGGACTTCCTAGGGGTCCTAACACATGATAAGGCATATTAGGACTCCTAGCGAGTCCCCATGACCCATTTTGACACTTTGGAATGCTCAAGTGTGTTCGAAGGGGTCCTAGGACCCCTTAAGACACACTTGAGCATTCCAATGTGTTGAAAGGGGTCATTGGGACTCCCTAGGGGTCCTAACATGTGATAAGGCATGCTAGGACCCCTAGGGAGTCCCCATGACCCCTTTTGATATATTAGAATGCTCAAATGTGTTTTAAGGGGTCCTATAGCCCCTTAAGACACACTTGAGCACTCGAATGTGTCAAAAGGGGTCATGGGGACTTCTTAGGTGTCCTAGTGCATGACAAGGGGTACTAGGACCCTTACAGAATCCCTATGACCCCTTTTGACACATTGGAATGCTCAAGTGTTTCTTAAGGGGTCCTAGGACCCATTAAGAAACACTTGACTATTCCAATGTGTCAAAAGGGTTCATGGGGACTTTCTAGGAGTCCTAACATGTGATAAAGTGTACTAGGACCCTTAGGGATTCCCCATGACCCCTTTTGACACATTGGAATGCTCAAGTGTTTCTTAAGGGGTGCTAGGACCCCTTAAGAAACACTTGAGTGTTCTAATGTGTCAAAAGGGGTCATGGGGACTCCCTAGGGGTCCTAACACATGATAAGGCATATTAGGATCCCTAGGAAATCCCCATGACCCCTATTGACATATTGGAATGCTCTAGTGTGTCTTATGGGGTCCTAAGACCCTTTCGAACATACTTGAGTGTTCCAATATGTCAAAAGGGGTTATTGGGACTACTTAAGTGTCCTAACATGTGATAAGACATACTAGGACCCCTTGGGAGTGCCCATGACCCCTTTTGACACATGGAATGCTCAAGTGTGTCTTGAGGGGTCCTAGGACCCCTTCGGATACACTTGAGCGTTCCAATGTGTCAAAAGGGGTCATGGGGACTTCCTATAGCTCCTAATGCATGATAAGGTGTACTAGGACCCTTAGGGTGTCCCCATGACCCATTTTGACACATTGGAATGCTCAAGTGTGTTTGAACGGGCCCCAAGACCCCTTAAAAAAAATTGAGCATTCCAATGTGTCAAAAGGGATCATTGGGACTCGCTAGGGTCCTAACGCATGATAAGGCATACTAGGACCCCTAGGGAGTCCCCATGACCCGTTTTGACACATTGGAATGCTCAAACGTGTCTTAAGGGGTCTTTGGACCCCTTAAGACACATTTGAGCATTCCAATGTGTCAAAACAGGTCATGGGGACTCCCTAGGGGTGCTAACATGTGATAAGGTGTACTAGGACACCTAGGGAGTCCCATGACCCCTTTTGACACATTGGAACACTCAAGTGTGTCTTTTGGGGTCCTACAACACCTTAACACACACTTAAGTGTTTGAATGTGTCAAAAGGGTTCATGGGACTTCCTAGGGGTTCTAACACATGAT